>APFE030338955.1:0-74181 GCA_000404065.3 Pinus taeda
TTCAACTCAGGTCCCTTCTGATTCTGCTGCAACATATTTGCTTCAGGTTCAAAGTGGACAACACAATCCTTTAGCTGTAACAGCTAAAAGCTTGCTATAAGCCTCTCCCTTGTTGAATGTTTGACTTGTCCTCAAGTCAACTGTTGAGAGGTCCTGCATTGAAATTGTGTAAGAGTAGTAAAACAAGAATATAGAATTCATAGAGTCCAGGTTGCCCTGGTTTTCCCCTATGAATTCATGCTTGCTGAGTGCCAGTTGCCTGGTTTTCACTAGCAAACAATTTATTTTTTATGTTTTGATTTTTTTCATATATTTTTTCTCTTTTTTATGTTTTTTTTCTTTTTCTTTTTTTTTCTTTTTTACTATATATTTTTTATGCTTTTTCTGAACTGGAAGATGGCATGGCCATTATTTCCAGTCCGGATTCTTGGATCAGTTGTTTCATAAATGTCTCTTTACTAATAGGTTGATGATAGACTTTCAGCCTATGACCGTTGACAACAAATGAGGTGGGATCCTGGTCGATGGTCTTTATCCTCACAGCTCCATTGTCAAAGATTTCCTCGATTTCATATGGCCCCAGCCAATGTGTTGTAAATTTCGCTTTGAAATCCCTGAACTTGGAGTCGAATAATAACGCCCAGTCTCCCTTCTGGAATGTTTTGGTTTTGATGTATCGATCATGCCATTTCATCCTCTGTTGCTGTACTAATGTTGTCTGTTCAATTGCTTGTTGACGCTTTTCATCCAATTGGTTAAGTTCCATGATTCTCTGTTGTTGTGCCTCTGTCAGGTCCATGCCCAACTGTGCTGCTAATCTGTAGGTTTGTATCTGAAACTCAATTGGCAGTAGGGCTTCCTTTCCATATAATAACTGGTATGGACTAAAACCAGTTGTATTTTTCCATGTGATCCTATAAGCCCATAATGCATCCTTTAGTTTTTCAGACCAGTCCTTTCTATTCAGCTGCACTGTCTTAGTCATAATATTTTCTAAGACCTTGTTTGTGGATTCTACCTGACCATTTGCTTGCGGGTGATACGGAGTAGACTTTCTGTGCTTTATCTTGTATTTTTCTGTCAGATCCCGCACTAACTTTGAGGTAAACTGCGTTCCTTGATCTGTCACTATTTGTCTTGGTACTCCATATCGCACAAAAATTTCTTCAAAGAGGAAAGTAACCACTGTGTCCTCTGTCGCTCTGCTTACTGCTTTGGCCTCTACCCATTTTGTTACATAATCCGTGCATACAAGAATGTATCTTTTTCCATTTGACGGTGGATTAATGGGTCCCACAAAATCAAGCGCCCATTGTTCAAATGGCTCAATGAGGACTTGAGGCTTCAGCGGCATTTCATCTGACAGGATGGGTCTCCCTACTCTTTGGCAACTGTCACATTGTTTGACATATGCCTTAGAATCCTTGAAGACAAATGGCCAGTAATAGCCCAATTGCAGCACTTTGTAGGTTGTTCGTTTGTCTGCAAAATGGCCACCACATGGTTCGTCATGGCATGCTCTGAGTATATCTAGTATTTCATCTTCACGCACACACTTTCGAATCATTAGATCAGAACCAGTATAAAACAAATCACCATTTACCCAGCGATATCTAGAACTTTCTCTAACTATTTTCTTTCTTTGCTTGCTTGTAAATTGATTTGGAAATTTTCTAGATGACAAGTAATTTGCAATATCAGAAAACCAAGGGGTTTTTAATGTTATTGCAAATAGATGTTCATCCAGGAAGTTATCTTTCACAGGATTTGGGTCTTCTGGTGATTGGATGCGGGACAGAAAGTCAGCCACCTGGTTTTCCTTACCGGGTCGGTCTTGGATTGTAATGTTAAATTCTTGCAATAACAGGAGCCACCTTGTAATTCGTCCATTAGTGGATGGGTTTGTTCATCAAGTATTTTATTGCTGAATGATCTGTGTGAATAAATACTTGATATCCTGTTATGTAATGCCTGAATTTGTTTACTGCGTGTATAACAGCTAACATTTCTTTTTCAGTGACTGTATAGTTTGCTTCTGCAGGTGTCATATTTTTACTAATAAAGTATATTGCATAGTGAAGCAAATTTTCTTTCTGTCCCAAAGAGGCACCTATTGCTGAATCAGATGCGTCAGTGGCAATATGAAATGGTAAAGACCAATTTGGTCCACGAAGTATAGGTGCCACTGACAGTTTGTCTTTTAAAATTTGAAAAGCATTTTGACAGCTAGTAGTCCATTGAAATTCAATGTCTCGCGCTAATAGTTTAAATAGAGGTTGTGCTATTTTACTAAAATTTTCAATAAAGCGTCTGTAATAGCCTGCATATCCCAAGAAACTTCTTACCTCCTTCTGTGTTGTAGGTGGCATTAAGTTAATCAGGACTTCAATTCTAGCTGGATCCACCTTAATTCCTGATGCAGAAATATGGTGGCCCAGAACCATTCCCTCTGTTAACATCATATAGCACTTCTCATTGCTTAATGAAAGATTTGTTTCGATACATCTTTTTAAGACTTTTTCAAGGTTATTAAGGCAATCATCATAGGTATTTCCGTAAACTGTGAAGTCATCCATATACACTTCTACACATTCATGTACCAGATCAGCAAAGATCGCAAGCACTGCTCTTTGAAAAGTTGCAGGTGCATTGCATAACCCAAATGGCAAAACATTGTATGCATAAGTTCCCCATGGGCAAGTAAACGTAGTTTTGTCCTGGTCTTCGGTTGCTATTTTAATCTGATTGTATCCGCTAAACCCATCTAAGAAAGAAAAATATTTCTTTCCAGCTAGAGAGTCTAGCACTTGGTCAATGAATGGTAGAGGAAAATGATCTTTCAATGTAGCTTTGTTTAGTTCACGATAGTCTACACATGCCCTCCACTTTCCATTTTTCTTTGGAACAATAACTAATGAAGAAACCCATTGACTATCCGAAATAGGATAGATGAATCCTACATTTAACAGCTTTTGCAGTTCTTCTTTTACTATTTCCTTCATTGTAGGATTCATTCGTCTTTGCGGTTGTCTAACAGGTTTTAGTTTATCATCAGTGTAAATGTGGTGGGTACATGTGCTAGGATGGATGCCTTGCATATCAATATAATCCCAGGAAAATGCTTTTGAGTATTTCTTTAGTAATGCAATTACCTCTTGTTCTTGTTTTGATTGCAGCTGGTTTCCTATATTGAGAGTTTTACCAGGATATACCTCAATTGTTTTGATTACAGGATTGGAAATTGTGTTTACAGGAAAAATGTTTACAAAAGAATTTTGCAAAGTTGAAATAGTACAAGTTTCCCGGAAACACTGATTTAAAAGGTTATCAGCAGCTTCATACTGTTCTCGTCTAAGCTGCTCTGAAATATTTGGTTCTGAAATGAAAAGATCCATCAAATCTTCATTCCCTTCCTCTTCTCTAAAATCAAAGAATTGATTAATACTTAAAACTGTTTTTGTTTCCTTGTTTTCCTGGGTTTCAAGTATTGATTCTAAAGAAGTGGTTTGTGCAGGTGAATAGAGTGTGATGTGTTTCTTTTTATCTCCATGCAAGATAATCATACTTCCTGATCTGTAGCCAATGAAGGCATCAACGGTGGCTAACCATGGCCTTCCGAGAATTAGAGGATGTCCTCCCAGATTTGTTTTTGGTTGCAGAATAAGGAAGTCAACAGGATATTCCCATGAATCCAAAGAGACTATGATGTCTTCTATCATTCCTTCCGGAACAACTTTAGATCTGTCTGCTAGTTCTAATATTGTTGAAGTTGTTTGGATGTCGTTTAATTGTAAAGCTTTCATTGTCTCTAATGTCATTACATTGATAGCTGCCCCTAAGTCTATTAATGTATTAGGTACCGAGAAATTATTGATTGATATGGTAACCATAGGGATACCAGGATCAAGATATTTTTCTACATTAGTTTGTGTAGACATAAGGTTTGCTAGCTTTCCAATGACTTGGATTGTAGTGGGATCTTTTCTTTTTCTTCCAGATTTCTTAATGCATAATTCCTTTATTGTTTTAGCATAGCTAGGTATTTCTTTAATTTCTTTTAACAAAGGAATTTTCACATATGCATTCTTCAATTCATCTAAAATATCAAATTCAGGAAGGGTTATTTCTTTTGATTGTTCCACTAACCTTTCAGGGTAAGGTGGAGTTTGAGTAGTGATTGATTTACCTTTCTGAACTTGTATTTCAGTTTGTGCTTGTTCAGATGATTCTCCCTGTTCAGCTGGTTCTTCTATAATCGGAGGAGAATCCTTTTGAAGTACTTTACCAGACCTTAAATGGACATCATTTAGAGGAAGAATTGAGTAAGTAGGAAAATATGCTGCCTCCTCTACATTATATGTTGATTTGTCCATTTTGTTATTTGGATTGGCCACCGGTTGGGCTGGCAATTGTGTTGGTCTTGGTTGATTTGATGGTAACTGTAACTGTTGTTGTTGTGGCAGCATTGGTGGAGGATTCTGCTGTGGAAATGGAATGGATGGCGGATATGCAGAATTTTGCTGTTGGAATGGCATAGATGGAGGATATGGAGGATATGAAAATGGTTGTTGCTACTGCTGCTGGTAATGTTGTTGGTATTGTTGATACTGTTGTGGTTGTTGGTTTCCATAACCATATCCCCGCCAACCTTGTGCAGGTTGTTGTTGATATTGCTGTGGAGGCCAAGCTTGCCACGACATAGGAGGGTTCCAAGGATTATAAGATGGATAAGCATAATTTTGCGGAGGAATTTGCTGTTGATTTGGCTGAGGCATTCTAGGTGGCCATGGTCTCCTTGGTGCAACATAATAGAAACCTTTTGCTCCTTGCATTTCATCTATTGAAGTATTTTGTAGTTCTTTCAATGTTGCACATTGTTCTGTGGAGTGATTACCTGTACAAAGACCACACACTTGAATGCTATCTAAAGGACATCTCTCAAAGGATGTTTCTTCTTACATTTTGAACAAAATATGGCTAAGGCTTTTTCTTCTTCTTCCTTTTTCTTATTAGCCTTTAACACATCTACTTGTGTCCCTAATGTACTCAGAAGATCTGTTTTGAAATTCTCCAATAGACTTCCTATTTCAGCCCTTGTTATTCCTCCTGCAGCTGACTTTGTTGCTTTAGAACTTGATTCTCTTCTTCCGGTCTTTGATCTTCCTCTTGAATATTTCTGACATAACTCGACAATTTCATCAAATGGGAGATTTGAAATATCCCCCTTACCCATGACATTTAAAATGTCAAGGTATTCATCCCTTATACTCTTGAGGAAGATAGTGCGAATAGTTTCTTGATTTATGGAATGTTGTTTAGACTTTTGAAGATTATATGTAAACCGTTCTAAATATTCTTCTAGATTTTCATCTTCTTGCTGTGTCATTCTAAACACATCTTCCTTTGAATCTCTAGATCTGCAATAAGCCTGGTATTTCTTAAGGAAGACAGTTCGCATATCATCCCAGGAAGCTATTGTTTGTTCACCTAATCCCATAAACCATTTTAAAGCTGCTGCTTTTAATGTTGCAGGAAAAAGACGAAGTTTTTGGAGATCATCCGTATAACCATATGTTCTACATAAGATATCGAATTCAAACATGAATGAATCCGGATCTTCGGTAGACATTCCATATAAGTTTGGCAACACAGAAGGTGGAATGTTTTTCATTTTTACTTCCTCTCCTAGTATTGCACTGGTATCTAGGATTGGGAAACCAAAGGTTGCTTCTTGGTCATGTCCATCTTCTTGTCTTTTTCTATCATTTTATGTCTTCCTATCTTCCTCTCTCTTCCTCCCCCATTCTCTTCGTTGTCTTTCATTTTCAGCTCTTTGTTCCTCATCATTGAGATGGACAGATCCATGTCCTTCTGCCATTGTTTGATTTGTTTCAATTTCAGGTGGAGGTTCAAGTTGTGGAAAGATAAGCGGATCGATAGATGGAAAGACAAATTGCTTGCCTTTCTCTTTTGGTTTTCCGGAAGTGGAGAATTTTTGCTTTGTTTCCCAAGCAGACAATGTTTGCCTTTCAATCAAAGTTAATCTTTGACCACTTCTTTGTTTTTCAATCAGCTCTTCAATGAATGGATTACCAGTAACAGGTGTATGTGATGATCCTATTTCTATTCGAGGGGGGTTTTTGATAAATCTACCGTAAGGATCTCTAACTCTAGGCATAAAGAATCATAATTAAGAAAATGAAATGTAACTAATGTTTTTGTTTATTTTGAATTTTATCTTTCTATAGATTATGTCGATATTTGCCTCCCCGGCAACGGTGCCAAAATGTTGAGCTAATTTATGTGACTAAATTAACGCAAGTATTATTATCAATCCGGGTTTGTGAAACTTAGAGGCAAATCCATTATTTATGAAGATCAAGTATAACTATACTTTGAAAGATAAATGGCAAAAGAAACTAAGGAAACATATATCAAAAACTCTTAATTCAATCAACTTAAAAGAGGAAATACTGAAAGAGTTCTTGACTCAAGAGATCTGCTCTCACGTCAATTATGACTTCAATGAATTAGAGATTATAATCAAAGACTCAAGATGCATAAATCATACATGAAAAAGAGCTCTTAACTTAAGAGACATTCAAAGTTTTCCATAATAACTTATTCATCTTAAGATATAAATCTAAATAGAAACAAACTGTTTGCATGTAAATAAAGGACTAAATCTAATTCACCATTTCAAAGAGAGAATGCTCAACTTGAGCACTTGCTTTCCAACTCAATTAGATGATGAAGAAACCATTAATAAATGAAATCAATAACCATGATGAAATCTGAAATAAGACTCTGAAAAACTAAAGCTAACATCAACCGGAATTGCAATGAAATAAAGCTAGTCTAAATTGGAAGTGTACTTAGCTTGGTGTGGGGGCCCTCCACCCTTGCCTTGCACACTTATGAAGATGATATCAGAAGCTTTAGATCAGTCAAACATCCATGTATTGATCAGAAAAATAAAAGTAACACAAGTCTCCAACTTTAAGTCTTCACACCAAAAATATTACAGCATAAAAGTGTCAAATGTCAAGTGTGTTGAGCCATCAAAATGTGGCTCTTAAATAATGAGTCTATGAAACCAACTGATCTGAAATCTCTCTAACAAACATAGCTATCCTAATCCACCTATCCAGGTCGAATCCAACTCCCTCATCCCAAGAAATATGACTAAAATCAGGGAATCCTAAAACAACCCTATTTAAATGGGATTTCTGGATGACTAGTCATGATTGACAAGCTCCAAAAAGGCATAAGAAAACTTGTTCTGCTGAAACCAAGCATAGGTAGCTTGGTCCTAGTTCCCAAGCCTTCTATTCATGCATCCCATTAGTGCTGAGGTGGCCTGCATCCATATCAACCATGAAGTGATTACGGGAATTTCTTAAAACTGCCAAAATTGCACTAAAACTCAAACTTTAATAAAAACTTTAGAATTTGATAAATCAAAGTTAAATACCTGTTTAAACACCAAATATTCATTAAAGTGAGATGGATGAGATGAAAATGAGGGATAAATGGATAACTAGATATGTTTATTAAAGCAAAATGAGATCAAATCTGAAACCCAACATAGTGTATATGTGATGTGGCAATTTCATGGCCTAGATTGTCAATCATAGCAACTCTATGATTAGGACGTGGTTTAATATGGGGATATGAGTTCCAACTTTTTGAATGCATGTGAAACTAAGTTTCCATGTTGTTCCCTTCTATCTATTGTATGGGACTTGTGTAACTGGTTATGTTTCCTTGGTTGAGTGCAGGTTTCAGTTGATCAAATAAAATTTGCAAATAAGTACACTGATGACACCATCTATGCTGGAGAAAAACTTATAATTCCTTGAGAGGGATATGGGAGCTCAGATTATATTTGAAAGTTTGTAGTACAGGTTATCATGGAATGTGTATGCAGTAATTTGCACAATAGCCTCAAGTCCCCAGTCTTGTTTAGATATAAGGGATCCTCCAGTCCAGTTCAAGTTTTGGATTGTTTATGGTAGGTTATCTATCACAAATGTTAAGGAAATATGTGATAAGCTAGTTGGAAATGTATTTGTTTTATTTATACAGACTTCTTTTAGATTTGTTACTTAGGGGCATGATGTCATGTTCTAGAGATACCCTGTCTATGTATCTTTACTATCTTGTAAAATGCAAGTTGAATGCTAATCATGCCAGAGTCCAGTGATGCTTTGGAAACTCATGTAACAAATGGGTGATTGGTGTGCCCTGCATGAAAATGCTACCTTGTATTTATTAATAAGCTTTATCTTTGTATTGAACTCTTGTATTTTGTGCCTCCATAATTATTAATTTCCAACCCAAATTGCGATGTGAATGATTAGTATTTGTCAGTTGGTATGCATAACAAGCTTTAACTTCTTTTGATAATAAAAAATGCAGGCTACATACTGGCATTTTCCTTTCAATTGGACTATTTAATGGTTATTTTCCACAAGTAAATAAATAGTCTTCATTTCAGATGGCATTTTCTCTTTGAAACTATGCCTCTGGACAACAACCTACTAACTTAACTGAACATTCATAAAGCTCTACCAAATCTTAGTAGTTCACAGCCTATTTTAAATCCTATCAAACTTATTCGAACTGCTTAGTACAATAAAATGATCTTTCTTGAAATAGAATAAGTACTTCAAAAAACTACCTATGAATTTTACTCATAGTTATTTGAATTTAACCTTAAGAGAATCCTCTGCGGAATCCCTATATGTCTTCTGGTACAATGTGTGCCTTGTTTTACCCAAAAAAATAAGAAGCAAAAAGGGCATCCTGGCCTTACACAGTCGGACATTAGAAACTAAGGAATTGACAACAACCATAAAAGGAGGATTGGAAAGGAGGAGACTCTTCCCTTAGCCTGAAATCTTAAATAATCCCCAAAGTTTTCTTAGCTTTTCATAGAATTATATCCTTTATACAATGTAATTGAATTGGCACCTGAAAATAAAAAAACCCCAGGAAAAGATTTGCACAATCTTTCATTTACAGAAGAAGCCAACAAATTTTCAATTCTTCAGAATCTGGCCATAATTTTAAGGTTGAACAGTGTAACCTTAAACCCTAACCCCAGAAATAAATATCCCACTAAACCCCAAGTAATACATATAAGATCATACTGCAAGCCAAAGAACTCAGTTTTTGAAATTTTTCACACTGCTGGATTGTTTGAGAAAGAGAAGCCCTTGTAGCCCTTGTACACGTACCCTGCAATTCTCGAATAATAGAACCCTAGGACAAACAATATTGTTCCCAACAATGCAAACAACATACCTGAACATCAATAAATAGAAATCCCACAAAAATAAAATCAGATATAACCCTCAATCTTTAGCAGTAAGGCAAGACCGATATAAGAGGCCAAAAAATCCAAAAATAGATTTGAGAAATAGAAGAAAAATGAAATGCTTTATTTCTGGATAAAAATCATAGACAAACCATGGGTTATGTCACCGCCAATTTGCAGAGAGAACATGAAGAGGCCAATGGCAATGACAATGGTGCCGAGGATTAATAGTGCAATTGCCAATGGTATTTCCTTTCTGGGGGGCTTGCTGGGTACAATAAACATACCGCTGAAATCATTGTCATTTACATAAGCCATGGACATGGATGGAACAAATCAAACCTCTTCTATTCGTCCTTATTATGGCAAAAATGCTTCTCCAAATTGCTCTCTGTCAGATTTGTTCGTCCCAGAGATATTCAATATCTATATATAGCCACTATGATTTAACTTAGCTCGAAAAGCCGCTTTCTCTGCAAACATCTGCATGTGACAAGGAGAGTAATGTGCATTAAATCTTCTCCCAAATGCCTTGTTGGAAGCCTTACCTTGGAAGTTGATCGTTCATGCTTCAAACCTCATTAACTTAAAGCTACCGATGAAAATATCAACATAATTTTAGCTGGGTAATAATGTTGTTTAAGTACACCGTAAGGCGTTTCCATTTGAAATGAACTCCCATCATATGTTGCAGGTCAAATTGACATATCATTGAGTTGGAAGGTTTTTAATAGTCTTGGTAGAGAGATATTTAAAATAGTTCTTCAGTATTTTGTTTGAATAGAACGAAAATGGACAGAGAAGCACCTGGAGAAATCTTGGGGTAGAGTTGTTGCCATTGCTTGTGACCTTCTGAATCTCAAAAAAATTATTTGTGATGAGTCATATTATGATTTACATCTTCAAGAAATACTTCGTATCATTTTTCAAGAAACACTTTGTATCAGTTTTCCAACTTTTAAGCTGAAATATGCATATTGTCACACCAATTCATTTGATTACCCATTTAACACCAAAACAAAAGGCACAGGTATTTACTATCTCGTAAAATGCAAGTTGAATGCTAATCATGCCAGAGTCCAGTGATGCTTTGGAAACTCATGTAGAAAATGGGTGATTGGTGTGCCCTGCATGAAAATGCTACCCTGTGTTTATTAATAAGCTTTATCGTTGTATTGAACTCTTGTATTTTGGTGAGTGGTCTGATTCTATTTATCAAGTATCTTTATTCTTTATCGCACTTTATTGTAGAGCATTTCTTAGCGTAGTTGATGTTCAGCTTTTTGAATGCATGTGAATCTAAGTTGCCATGTTGTTCCCTTCTATCCATTGTATAAGACTTGTGTAACTAGTTCTATTTCCTTTGTTGAGTGCAGGTTTCAGTTGATCAAATAAAAGCTGCAAATAAGTACGCCGATGACACCATCTATGCTAGAGAAAAACTTATAATTCCTTGAGAGGGATATGGGAGCTCATATTATATTTGAAAGTTTGTAGTACAGATTGTCATGGAATGTGTATGCAGTAATTTGCACAACAGCCTCAAGTCCCCAGTCTTGTTTAGATATAAGAGATCGTACAGTCCAGTTTGAGTTTTGGATTGTTTATGGTAGGTTATCTATCACAAATTTTAAGGAAATATGTGATAAGCCAGTTGGAAATGTATTTTTTTTTATATAGATTTCTTTTAGATTTGTTACTTAGGGGCATGATGTCATGTTCTAGAGATACCCTGTCCATGTATATTTACTATCTCGTAAAATGCAAGTTGAATGCCAATCATGCCAGATTCCAATGATGCTTTGGAAACTCATGTAGCAAATGGGTGATTGGTGTGCCCTGCATGACAATGCTACCCTGCATTTATTAATAAGCTTTATCATTGTATTGAACTCTTGTATTTGGTGCCTCCAGAATTATTAATTTCCAACCCTTATTGCGATGTGAATGATTAGTATTTGTCATTTGGTATGCATAACAAGCTTTAAATGCACGCTGCATACTAGCATTTGCCTCTCAATTGGACTATTTAATGGTTATTTTCCACAAGTAAATAAACAGTCTTCATTTCAGATGCCGTTTTCTCTTTGAAACTGTGCCTCCGGACAACAGCCTGCTAACTTAACTGAACATTCATAAAGATCTGCCAAATCTTAGTAGTTCACGGCCTATTTTAAATTCTATCAAACTTATTCGAACTAACACAGTATTTACTTAAGCGGGGTCATTTCACACTGCTTGGTACAATAGAATGATCTTTCTTGAAATAGAATAAGTACTTCAAAAAAGTACCTATGAATTTTACTCATACTTATTTGACTTTAACCTTAATAGAATCCTCTGCGGAATCCCTATATGTCTTCTTGTACAATGTGTCCCTTGTTTTACCCAAAAAAAGAAGCGAAAAAGGCATCTTGGCCTTGCACAGCCACACATTAGAAACTAAGGAATTGACAACAACCATAAAAGGAGGATTGGAAAGGAGGAGACTCTTCCCGTAGCCTGAAATCTTAAATAATCCCCAAAGTTTTCTTAGCTTTTCATAGAATTAACAAACACTCATATCCTTTATACAATGTAATTGAATTGGCACCTGAAAATAAAAAAACCTCAAGAAAAGATTTGCACAATCTTTCATTTACAGAAGAGGCCAGCAAATTTTCAATTCTTCGGAATTTGGCCATAATTTTAAGGTTGAACAGTGTAACCTTAAACCCTAACCTAGAAATAAATATCCCACTAAAACCCAAGTAATACATATAAGATCAGACTGCAAGCCAAAGAACTTAGTTTTTGAAATTTTTCACACTACTGGATTGTTCGAGAAAGAGAACCCTTGTAACCCTTGTACGCGTACCCTGCAATTCTCAAATAATACAACCCTGGGACAAACAGGATTGTTCCCAACAATTCAAACAACATACATGAACAACAATAAATAGAAATCCCACAAAACTAAAATCAGATATAACCCTCAATCTTCAACAGTAAGGCAACACCGATATAAGAGGCCAAAAAATCGAAAAATAGATTTGAGAAATAGAAGAAAAATGAAATGCTTTATTTCCAGATAAAAATCATACACAAACCATGGGTTCTGTCACCACCAATTTGCTGAGAGAACATGAATAGGCCAATGGCAATGACGATGGTGCTGAGGATTAACAGTGCAACTGCCAATGATATTTCCTTTCTGGGGGGCTTGTTGGGTACAATAAACATACCGCTGAAATCATTGTCATTTACATAAGCCATGGACATGGATGGAACAAACCAAACCTCTTCTATTCAGCCTTATTATGGAAAAAATGCTTCTCCAAATTTCTCTCCATCAGATCTATTTGTCCCAGAGATATTCAATATCTATA
Source organism: Pinus taeda (assembly GCA_000404065.3). Lineage (NCBI taxonomy): Eukaryota > Viridiplantae > Streptophyta > Pinopsida > Pinales > Pinaceae > Pinus > Pinus taeda. The sequence continues at coordinate 12,691 of APFE030338955.1, forward strand.
TACAGCCACTACAATTGAACTTAGCTCCAAAAGTTGCTTTCTCTGCAAACATCTACCTGTGACAAGGAGAGTAATGTGCATTAAAGCTTCTCCCAAATGCCTTGTACGAAGCCTTACCTTGGAAGTTGATCGTTCATGCTTCAAACCTCATTAACTTAAAGCTATTGATGAAAATATCAGCGTAATTTTGGTTAGGTAATAATGTTGTTTAATTACGTCGTAAGGCGTTTCCCTTTGAAATGAACTCCCATCATATGTTGTAGGTCAAATTGACAGATCATTGAGTTGGAAGGTTTGTAATAGTCCTGATAGAGAGATATTTCAAATAATTCTTCAGTATTGTGTTTGAATAGAATGAAAATGGATAGAGAAGCACCTGGAGAAATCTTGGGGTAGAGTTGCTACCTTTGCTTGTGACCTTCTGAATCTCAAAAAAATGATTTGTGATGAGTCATATTTGGATTTACATCTTCAAGAAATACTTTGTATCCTTTTTCAAGCAATACTTTGTATCCTTTTTCCAACTTTTAAGCTGAAATATGCATATTGTCACACCAATGCATTTGATTACCCATTTAACACGAAAATAGAAGGCACGGGTCTAAAAATTGTTTAGTTTGAGTTTATGATCAGGATGTGAAATGGTTCAATTTTTTTCTGCATGGTTGTTTTTTATTTTTTTTACAAAGATAGCCCTTCAGTTGCTTGCATATTATGAGTTTCTTATGGATTCCACAATCTCCCCTGTTTAGCTACTGTACCTTTAGCTAATACATAGTCATTTGAAAAAGATGTACCTTTAGCTCCCGTATCTATTTTTTCACCATCTTTATGACTGCAATCAGATTAGATAAACATTGAATAACTATAATTTTCAACAGGGAAAATTTTAGGAACCCCCCCAAATTTATATGTATAATAAATGGGTGAATCTCCATGGTATATAGCAAAAATGGAAGGCGATTTTATCAATAATATAATATGTATATATAATTTTTTGGTGAATATCTCACCAAGCATGGCTAATATTTTACTCAATTATAAAATCTTGTAAGATCTTGGTACTACCATGGGTCAATACCATGGGTTATCATAAACTGTGGAGCTTAAAAATTACTATTAGTAATTTAAAAAAAATAATAAAATTAATAGTTTCTTTTTATTTTAACCAAGCTAAAATGTTTAACATACATTAAATTACAACATCCATTTTTACTCTTGATCCACCAAGCCCTGAGAGGGATCAAATATCTTTTCACTCTATGCTAGTTTTCATATCACGATATTTGACACCTCTCGGGGGTTAGTAGATCCAGAGTAAAGATGGATCTATGCTAGTTTAATTCCCCCATTTAAATAGGCTACATTGCAGGTGAATACCATGGGTCAATACCATGTGCCATTTTTATTTTTACTAATACTAATATTAGGGTTAATAATGTTTTTTTTGCATGATATTAATAACAATCTGGTCCATGGTATTTGTCCCATACTATTTTTCCCATAGATTTCACCTGAATATAAAGCCTTTTTTGAGTGTCCTTAAATATAAGGTGACTTATGGAGTAAATATAAACAAATGTTTTATTTGTTTACCATACCTCTTGTTTATTTATATTTTTACTAATTTACCATACCTCTTTTTCAAATATGGTATTTGGCCCATAGGATTCACTTAAATAAAACCTCTTTCTTGAGCCTTCATAAATAGAATGAGGGTTATGGACTAAATATAAAAAAGGTTTTATTTATTTACCATACATCTAGTTTATCTATATTTTTATTTATTTACCATACCTTTTGAGAAAGATAAAAAAGATGTTTTATTTATTTACCATACCTCTCATTTATTTATATTTTTATTAATTTACCATACCTCTTTTATAAATATGGTATTTGGCCCATAGGATTCACTTAAATAAAACCTATTCTTGAATATGGGTGAATGGATTCACTTAAATAAAACTTATTCTTGAAAATGGGCGAATGGAAAGTTGTAACTCCTAATTTCAAAGGCTAAATTTACCTTTTTTACCCTCTCCCTTAAAATAAGGTGGGCTATTTGAGGTGATTTGTAAAAATGTACTATGATACAAGATATTTGCCCACTAAAAATCTAAAACCCCTTAATTTCTCCAAAGGGCGAACATTCGCCCCTAAAATTTTCAATGATTTTCAATTTTAGTCACCCTGTCTTGGCCCAAACTTTTAAACATTATGGCACCTCTTTCATTACAAGCATCAGGGGAATTGACATTATTACAAAGATTTTGGTTGATGTTGTATGTATTAGGTTCCGTCCCCGTATATTGGTTGATGTAACAAAGGTGGATATGAGTACCACTATGTTGGGATTCAAGATATCAATGCCTATTATGATTGCTCCAACTGCCATGCAAAAGATGGCTCATCCCAAAGGTATGCATTAGATTATTGTATTACAGTTAACATCCTCAGTTGATGCATATATTTTCTAAAAGTGAATCCATCAACTTTTACAGGAGAGTATGCTACTGCAAGAGCGCGGGAACTATAATGGTTTGGGCATCGGTCTTCTCTTTGTGGGATCGATCTTCTGAATATTTTTATTTACTTCTAGTTATTAAGGATTTAAGAAATTATAATGATTTTAGATTTTGAAATATTTTGTTGTGTTGATAAAAATTGAGGCTTGGACATATTTTTTGTAGACGCTTTCTTCATGGGCTACATCAAGTGTTGAAGAGGTTGCTTCAACTGGACCAGGCATTCGCTTTTTTCAACTTTATGTAAGTTTATCATTTCCACCCATATGATTGTCTTCCCATGTTTTCTGAGATGGAATTGAGTTCATATCCATCCAATTGTATTATAGGCTCCTAAACCAACGGTAAGATCAATTATATTGCGTTGGGTTTACTAAATGTGGATGTATGAGTGGCGTTAAAATTTAGATGTCATTGCTGGCAGGTTTACAAGAGTAGGAATGTTGTTGTACAACTTGTTAGAAGAGCGGAGAGGGCTGGTTTTAAGGCAATTGCACTGACTGTGGACACACCTCAACTTGGGCGGAGGGAGTCCGACATTAGAAATAGGTAGTGAAAATTCATTTTATTTTAGATTTGCTAACAAGACTAGATAGACACATGAGATAAATCTTATATTCAGAGTATACTCCTCTTTAACATTATGAGTTTGTACCCATGTTTTAACACTTTCTCAGCTCTCAATAAAAATCAAAACATTGTGGAATTATTTTAGGATCAGAAGCAATGCTAGGATTAGAAAAAGAATTTAGCACCTATAATGTATCAAACTTAAAATAAGTCAGAAGTATTTGTTTTATCTGGGATTCCTCTTTGTTCATCCCTTGTCTGACATTGAGGTATCTAATGTTCTGAAATGTCTCATTGTGATATCCACTAACAAAAGGCACAGGTCTAAAAATTGTTTAGTTTGAGTTTGTGAGCAGGATGTGAAATGGTTCAATTTGTTTCTGCATGGTTGTTTTTTATTTTTTTTACAAAGATAGCCCTTCAATTGCTTGCATATTATGATTTTCTTATGGATTCCACAATCTCCCCTATTTCACTACTGTACCTTCAACTAATACATAGTCATTTGAAAAAGATGTGCCTTCAACTCCCGTATCTATTTTTTCACCAACTTTATGACTACAATCAGATTAGATAAACATTGAATAACTATAATTTTCAATTTTAGTCACCTTGTCTTGGGCCAAACTTTTGAACATTATGGCACCTCTTTCATTACAAACATCAAGGAATTGACATTATTACAAAGATTTTGGTTGATGTTGTATGTATCAGGTTATATCCCTGTATATTGGTTGATGTAACAAAGGTGGATCTGAGTGCCACTGTGTTGGGATTCAAGATATCAATGCCTATTATGATTGCTACAACTGCCATGCAAAAGATGCCTCATCCCGAAGGTATGCATTAGATTACTGTATTACAGTTAACATCCTATTTTGATGCATATATTTTTTGAAAGTGATCCATCATCTTTTATAGGAGACTATGCTACTGCAAGAATTGCTGGAACTATAATGGTTTGGGCATCGGTCTTCTCTTTGTGGGATCGATCTTCTGAATGTTTTAATTTCCTTCTAGCTATCAAGGATTTAAGAAATTATAATGAGTTGGATGTTGAAATAGTTTGTTGTGTTGATAGAAATTGAGGCTTGGACATATTTGTTGTAGATGCTTTCTTCATGGGTTACATCAAGTGTTGAAGAGGTTGCTTCAACTGGACCAGGCATTTTCTTTTTTCAACTTTATGTAAGTTTATCATTTCGAACCATATGATTGTCTTCCCATGTTTTCTAATATGTAATTGAGTTCATATCCATCCAATTGTATTATAGGCTCCTAAACCAATGGTAAGACCAGTTATTTTAGATTTGCTGATAGGACTAGGTAGACACGTGGGATAAATCTTATATTCAGATTATACTCCTCTTTAACATTATGCGTTTGTACCCATGTTTTAACACTTTCTTAGCTCTCAATAAAAATCAGAACATTGTGGAATTCTTTTAGGATCAGAAGCAACGCTAGGGTTAGAAAAAGCATTTAGCACCTATAATGTATTAAACTTAAAATAAGTCAGAAGTCTCCATTTCATCTAAGATCATCCCTTGTCTGACACTGAAGTATCTAATGTTCTGAAAAGTCTCATTGCAATATCCACTCATACATGCTAGATAGTAAGGCACACCTCTGTGTTGAGATTCAATTCTGGATCCATAATTGTTTTTGACTTCTATTGATTTTTCTTTGTAAAAAATGTAGATTCACGTTGCCTCCATATCTTACCTTAAAACATTTCAAAGGTTTGGATCTTGGGAAAATGGAGAAGGTATGTATTCCATTTTATGAGTTATTTAAATAGAAGGATGTTGTTTTTAGTTATTCCTATATTCAAGGTCCAGACTTCTTCCTTAAGTTGGTTTTTTCTTTCAGACAGCGGATTCTAGACTGGCATCATATGTTGCAGGTCAAATTGAGATATCATTGAGTTGGAAGGTTTGTAATAGTCCCGGTAGAGAAATATTTCAAATAATTCTTCAGTATTGTGTTTGAATAGAATGAAAATGGATAGAGAAGCACCTCGAGAAATCTTGGGGTTGAGTTGTTGCCTTTGCTTGTAACCTTCTAAATCTCAGAAAAAATATTTGTGATGAGTCATATTATGATTTACACATTCAAGAAATACTTTGTATCCTTTTTCAAGAAATACTCTGTATCCTTTTCCCAACTTTAAGCTGAAATATGCAAATTATCACACCAATGCATTTGATTACCCATTTAACACCAAAACAGAAGGCACGTGTCTAAAAATTGTTTATTTTGAGTTTGTGAGGAGGATGTGAAATGGTTCAATTTCTTTCTTCATGGTTGTTTTTTATTTTTTTTGCAAAGATAGGCCTTCAATTGCTTGCATATTATGAGTTTCTCATGGATTCCACAATCTCCCATGTTTAGCTACTGTACCTTCAGCTAATACATAGTCATTCAAAAAAGATGTACCTTCAGCTCCCTTATCTATTTTTTCACCATCTTTATGACTACAATCAGATTACATAAAGATTGAATAACTATAATTTTCAATTTTAGTCACCCTGTCTTGGGCCAAACTTTTGAACATTATGGCACCTCTTTCATTACAAGCATCAGGAGAATTGACATTATTACAAAGACTTTGGTTGATGTTTTATGTATTAGGTTTCGTCCCCGTATATTGGTTGATGTAACAAAGGTGGATCTAAGTACCACTATGTTGGGATTCAAGATATCAATGCCTATTATGATTGCTCCAACTGCCATGCAAAATATGGCTCATCCCGAAGGTGTGCATTAGATTATTGTATTATAGTTAACATCCTATTTTGATGCATATATTTTCTAAAAGTGAATCCATCATCTTTTACAGGAGAGTATGCTACTGCAAGAGCTGCTGGAACTATAATGGTTTGGGCATTGGTCTTCTCTTTGTGGGATCGATATTCTGAATGTTTTAATTTCCTTCTAGCTATTAAGGATTTAAGAAATTATAATGATTTTGGAATTTGAGATAGTTTGTTGTGTTGATAAAAATTTAGGCTTGGACATATTTGTTGTAGACGCTTTCTTCATGGGCTACATCAAGTGTTGAAGAGGTTGCTTCAACTGGACCAGGCATTCGCTTTTTTCAACTTTATGCAAGTTAATAATTTCCACCCATATGATTGCCTTCCCATGTTTTCTGAGATGTAATTGAGTTCATATCCATCCAATTGTATTATAGGCTCTTAAACCAATGGTAAGATCAGTTATATTGAGTTGGGTTTACTAAATGTGGATGTATGAGTGGTGTGAAAATTTAGATGTCATTGCTGGTAGGTTTACAAGAATAGGAATGTTTCTGCACAACTTGTTAGAAGAGCGGAGAAGGTTGTTTTTAAGGAAATTGCACTGACTGTGGACACACCACGACTTGGGCGGAGGGAGTCTCACATTAGAAATAGGTAGTGAAAATTATTTCTATTTTAGATTTGCTGACAGGACTAGGTAGATACGTGGGATAAATCTTATATTTAGAGTATACTCCTCTTTAACGTTATGAGTTTGTACCCGTGTTTTAACACTTTCTCAGCTCTCAATAAAAATCAGAACATTGTGGAATTCTTTTAGGATAAGAAGCGATGCTAGGGTTAGAAAAAGCATTTAACACCTATAATGTATCAAACTTAAAATAAGTCAGAAGTCTCCATTTTATCTGGGATTCCTCTTTGTTCATCCCTTGTCTGACACTGAGGTATCTAATGTTCTGAAAAGTCTCATTGTGATATCCACGAACAAAAGTCACGGGTCTAATTTTTTTTTAGTTTGAGTTTGTGAGCCGGATGTGAAATGGTTCAATTTGTTTCTGCATGGTTGTTTTTTATTTTTTTTACAAAGATATCCCTTCAACTGCTTGCATATTATGAGTATCTTATGGATTCCACAATCTCCCCTGTTTCAGTAATGTACCTTCATCTAATACATAGTCATTTGAAAAAGATGTACCTTCAGCTCCCGTATCTATTTTTTCACCATCTTTATGACTGCAATAAGATTAGATAAACATTCAATAGCTATAATTTTCCATTTTAGTCACCATGTCTTGGGCCAAACTTTTGAACATTATGGCACCTCTTTCATTACAAGCATCAGGGGAATTGACATTATTACAAAGATTTTGGTTGATGTTGTATGTATTAGGTTCCGTCCCTGTATATTAGTTGATGTAACAAAGGTGGATTTGAGTACCACTGTGTTGGGATTCAAGATATCAATGTCTATTATGATTGCTCCAACTGCCATGCAAAAGATGGATCATCCCGAAGGTATGCATTAGATTATTGTATTACAGTTAACATCCTATTTTGATGCACATATTTTCTGAAAGTGATTCCATCATCTTTTATAGGAGAGTATGCTACTGCAAGAGCTGCTGGAACTATAATGGTTTGGGCATCGGCCTTCTGTTTGTGGGATCGATCCTCCGAATGTTTTAATTTCCTTCTAGCTATTAAGGATTTAAGAAATTATAATGATTTTGGATGTTGAAATAGTTTGTTGTGTTGATAAAAAATTGAGGCTTTCACATATTTTTTGTAGACGCTTTCTTCATGGGCTACATCAAGTGTTGAAGAGGTTGCTTCAATTGGACTAGGCATTCACGTTTTTCAATTTTATGTAAGTTTATCATTTCCACCCATATGATTGTCTTCCCATGTTTTCTAAGATGTAAATGAGTTCATATCCATCCAATTGTATTATAGGCTCCTAAACCAATGGTAAGATCAGTTATATTGCGTTGGGTTTACTAAATGTGGATGTATGAGTGGTGTTAAAATTTAGATGTCATTGCTGGCAGGTTTACAACAATAGGAATTTTGTTTCACAACTTGTTAGAAGAGCGGAGAGGGCTGGTTTTAGGGCAATTGCACTGACTGTGGACACACCTCGACTTGGGCAGAGGGAGTCTGACATTAGAAATAGGTGGTGAAAATTCATTCTATTTTAGATTTGCTGATAGGACTAGGTAGACATGTCGGATAAATATTATATTCAGAGTATACTCCTCTTTAACATTATGCGTTTTTACCCATGTTTTAACACTTTCTCAGCTCTCAATGAAAATCAAAACATTGTGGAATTCTTTTAGGATCAGAAGCAATGCTAGGGTTAGGAAAAACATTTAGCACCTATAATATATCAAACTTAAAATAAGTCAGAAGTCTCCATTTTATCTGGGATTCCTCTTTGTCCATCTCTTGTTTGACACTGAGGTATCTAATGTTCTGGAAAGTCTCATTGTGATATCCACTCATACATCCTAGATAGTAAGGCACACCTCTGTGTTGAGATTCAATTCTGGATCCATAATTGTTTTTGACTTCTATTGATTTTTCTTACTCAAAAATGTAGATTCACATTGCCTCCATATCTTACCTTAAAGAATTTCGAAGGTCTGGATCTTGGGAAAATGGAGAAGGTATGTATTCCATTTTATGAGTTCTTTAAATAGAAGGATGTTGTTTTTAGTTCTTCCTACATTCAAGGTCCAAACTTCTTCCTTAAGTTGGTTTTTTCTTGCAGACATCGGATTCTGGACTGGCATCATATGTTGCAGGTCAAATTGAAAGATCATTAAGTTCGAAGGTTTGTAATAGTACTGGTAGAGAGATATTTCAAATAATTCTTCAGTTTTTTGTTTGAATAGAATGAAAATGAATAGAGAAGCACCTGGAGAAATCTTGGCATTGAGTTCCTGCCTTTGCTTGTAACCTTCTGAATCTCAAAAAAATTATTTGTGATGAGTCATATTATGATTTACATCCTCAAGAAATACTTCGTATCCTTTTTCAAGAAATACTCCATATCATTTTTCCAAGTTTTACACTGAAAATATGCATATTGTCACACCAATGTATTTTATTACCCATTTAACACCAAAACAGAAGGCACGGGTCTAAAAATTGTTTAGTTTGAGTTTGTGAGCAGGATGTGAAATGGTTGCAGACAATTACCAGTTTTCCAATACTTGTGAAGGGGGTTTTGAGAGTTACAGTATGTCATGTATGCAGACACACCTCCCATGGTCATAGGGACACTCCAATTCAAAATTTCTTTTTCTCTCCAATCATATTTCCTATATGGTTTTTCGATTGTACTCTCCCATAGTATAACATATTCTTTATGCAAAACATAGGCGAAATTATATTGCATCACTGAAATCAGCAAGAAAACCTAATCAACATCCCACATACATGATATGCAAAGATTCCATAGTAGAGCCAATTGTGTGTACATAATTTAGATGTGAAATCAAATACTAGGATTAAAAGAGATAACTACAATACCTAATCAACATCCACATACATGATATGTGAAGATTCCATAATAGATACAATCATTTGTATAGAATTTAGATGTGAAATCAAATACTAGGATTAAAAGAAATAACTACAATTAAATATGAAAACAATGATATTTGCTACTCAAATTTAATCTCAATAAACCAGAGTCATAGTCTAATGGCAACTAACGAATCTAGGAATTCATTTATATACGAAATTTAGCATGTATACATAGTGATATTAAATCCATGAGGTGTATAACATTGGTTTATATGAGATCTGGTCTCCATTAGGTCTCAAGTTCAAACATCATGGGGAGGGGTTGAAGATGGGAGCTACCTACGATGGAAATAAGTTATCTTGAGAGACATCCATGGTTGACCAAGTCTCACACAATATCAAAGCCACTCCTAACCCAATTGGAAGGGAGGAAGAAAAAACTCTTAGCTGACATTGAGGCAACTTGAGAAGGTGATATATGGTGTATTATTGTTGCAATGGTAGGGGATGGATTTTAATTAATGGTTGGACCAAAAGAAATTGATGCAAATCAATATTAACTACTTATTGATAATTTTGCCCCTGAGTTCCCTAAGGTCGAGTATAATGCTTTCCTTGCTTAACAAAGAGTATTTCTTATCAAAGAGTATTGATTCATTTTCAATTTCAACATTTTGGATAACCAAATCCAGTTCTCTGTAATCATTGCAAAAGGGAGTCTGTTATCATGTAGAGTTTGAATTGTTATTCTCCTCTTGTTGCATGCTAATCTTGATCACCTTGTTTAGCTTCTAAGGTTCTTAGCGGCCTATCCTTTTCAGATCCTTTGGCTAACACAATATCTCTCCAATCTTGTAGGAAGGTCATCAAGCTCTCCCTTTTATCTGCCATGGTTGGCCAGGATTAAAATTTCAAAGAGAGTAGCCAGAGGCCTGTCTTATTTACATGAAAGGAAGTTTGTTCATGCAAATATTAATCCAAGCAACATCCTTCTAGGCTTTGACATGGAGACATACATAACATATTTTGGGCTAGAAAAGCTACTAGACACTGCCAATGTCAAGTATAGTAGCTCTACTATCCACCTAAGGAACCTTGAAGGTATATTTTCAGGGAGCAAACGCTCCACTGGCTCCTGTGATAGCCTACAAACAACACCTGATTTGCTGAGCAATCTAGACATGTCCAAGAACTTTGTATCTCCTTACCAGGCCCCAGAGGCATTGAAAACTCTCAAACCCAACCAAAAGTGGGATGTTTATTCCTTTGGGGTTATTTTTATGGAGATTCTTACTCGGAAGCCACCTTCAGATAAGGATTTTGCAGCATGCAGTCAAAATTTTCTTGATGACAAGCATCACCTTTTGCACATCATAGATCCTACTCTTCAACCATAGGTTGAAGGAACGGAAGAAATCTCAGTGTCTGTGGGGATTGCATTGAATTTTGCTTCTGCTTCCCCTCAAAAGAGACCATCAATGAAGGAGGTATTGCATTTTCTAGAAAAAATTCCATCATCCACAATCGATTAACCAATTCTTTCTTCCTATGTATCGTCCTTGCTTTGACATAAGTTGGACAGAGATGAGGACTTACACCCACATTCCGTATTAAACAGCTCTACTTAGACATTGCCATAACTAACATAGACACCTCTATGATTGGGACTCAGACAAACTCTGCTGTCAACTCAGCTGCTTATGAAATCTCCAGAGTCTTCTTAAAAATTTCAATATTTATACAGTTGAGGATTGTAGCAAAACTCAGAGATCAAACTTAACTCCATGCTTATGAGGCATCCGCATTCTCATAGTTTACTTCCAGCTCATTCTCAGTTTTAATGGAAAGGTAATATATGGTGCATTATTGTTGCAGTGGCAAGGGATGGATTTTAATTGCTGGTCGGACCAAAAGAAATTGATGCAAATCAATATTGAAAATTAGATTTATTGGTTCAACTATAGTTTGCATATACAAAGAAGAAACTGCTCCTTTTTCAGGTTAGAATATTTATATATACATGTTCATCTCAGCAACAAATGATAATTTATCAAAACCATGAGAATGCTACACAACTTCCTTCATAAGCCTTCTTAGGAAGACCATGAAATAAGACAAGTGACCCTGTGCTTGTATTTGTATCTTATTCTACATAACATCTTATTACTTAGCTAGAGAACAATTGGCTGCAGTATTTATACAAGTTTCTATGGAATGTTTCTGTTGTTATATATTGAACAGGTCCATTATACCGTATTACTGGATTCTACAGAGTCTATCCCTGTTTCCTCTTCTTTAGAATATATATCAACCCTTTTGTTTTGTTTCAAGGATATGTTGCAGTTTATTTCATTTCTCTTTTATCTTTAAGATGGATATTTATCTTTTTTATCACCACGTTCTCTATGGTTCATTTAAATTGGATATTTGTCATTTTGTTCACTGGGTTCTTTGTATTTTGTTATAACTAGTTATTGATAATTTTGCCCACTGAGTTCCCTGAGGTCGAGTATAATGCTTTCCTTACTTATCAAAGTGTATTGATTATAAAAGAGTGTTGATTCCTTTTCAATTTCAACATTCTAGATAACCAAATCCAGTTCTTTGTAATCATTGCAAAACGGAGTCCATTATCATGTAGGGTTTCAATTGTTATTCTCCTCTTGTTGCATGCTAATCTTAATCATCTTGTTCAGGTTGTAAGGTTCTTAGTGGCCTATCCTTTTCAGATCCTTTGACTAACACTATATCTCTCTAATCTTGCAAGATGGTCATCAAAATCTCCCTTTTATCTGCCATGGTTGGCCAGGATTAAAATTTCAAAGGGAGTAGCCAGAGGCCTAGCTTATTTACATGAAAGGAAGTTTGTCCATACAAATATTAAGCCAAGCAACATCCTTCTGGGCTTTGACATGGAGCCATACATAGCAGAGTTTGGGCTAGAAAAACTACTGGATACTACCAATGTCAAGTATAGTAGCTCTGCTATGCACCTAAGGAACCTTGAAGGTATATTTTCAGGGAGAAAAAGCTCGGCTCCCACGATAGCCTGCAAACAATGTTTTAATTTAAAATAGAATTATCATGGTAAATTGATATAAGAATATTATTAGAAAAAATCACCTAGTGGTATTCATGTGGTATAATCGGTTAGCCATGTTATCTTGCTACATGATGCAAAAAAATGACCCATGGATCCTAATACTTTTTAGGGCTCTTTTTCAATTCAATAGGCTTTTCTTCTTCTTCTTCTTCCTAAGATGGTAAAGATAATGACTCAAGAATGACTCTAAGCTTACTAGATAACCAAATTCTCAAGATACCTTGCAATGCATATTTGTTACACCTCTATTATAGACCAAGACAAATGTAACAAATCAATGTACACTAGTGCATTAATATGATTGTTTTCACATAAGGCTTGATCATTAAAAGGAAATTAAGGTTTGTACCTTTTGGGACAATTTCTAGTATAGTCAACATTAGAGAAAATACAAACGACCCAGAATATGGGAGAAAATACAAATGACCTAGATCCATTAAAACCTTGAAAGTTTGTTCATGAACTCTCTGAATCTGGTATAAAATGTGTACTGTATTTGAAACTTCAATTTGCCATTAAATTAATGGGACATGAATTCCCACAAAGCAGTTCAAAAATGTGCAATTAAGTTGAGCTTTCATCTTGTCATTCAATTGATGGACACTCAATATTAAATATAAGATAAATATATAGGAGTAGCATGTGACTGTTAGATTTATAAAGAAGATTATTTTTATTATTAATAAAAATATAGATAGTTAGTTTCATTTTAAAGGGTTATAAATATGAGTTATAAATACAAGACTTAAAAGGTTGTAAATATTTAAAGTGTTGTAAATATGAGTTATTAATTGTTTTTACTCAAAACCTGATAAATAGCTATTTAGCAATTTATTTTTAATTGAGTGACTCAAATTCATGTTTCTTTAGGTCGAAGGTAAAGCCACTAAAGTGCAAAAATTGTGATGTTAATAATTAGAGGGATTGTCATCATGGGGTGATAAGAAATTTAATATTCCAAGAAGAGGAGGTAGTAGTAGATTCTAAATAAATTAGCAATGCAACAACATAAATGTTTGCAACAAATTTAGAGAGATCCACCTCGTTGAATAATGCACAAACTACATGGATAATGGATTTCCGCACTTTATGCCTTAGCGCGTTTTCTTTGCAACATCTGGTGCAAATGCTAGTAAAAATGTATTCTCATGTTTTATCTTTTAGATTATGTTGCTGCCCATGTGTGTTTAACAATTATTTTTGTCCTTTGATTATTCTTTTAGGACATACCCTCTTTACAATTTTTAATTTTTTGAATATGGAAAACATTTGCAGAAAGTAAAGGTATGTACATATTATAGTTTTAATCTCAGTCATTCAAAAATTATGACTCCTATTGGTATAGGAACCTAACACATACCTTTGCATAGGTCCGATAAGTCCTTGCAGACCTTAAATAGTTGATTTACCTACTTTCGTGCGTCAATAGGCAACCCTAGGTTGGAGTTCATGTAAATCTACTTAATTTGTTATAAAACATAAGAGAAATGGTCTTAAACTTCACAAAAGTGGCTAAACATTCATTTCATACATCATTAAGATAGACTCAAGACATTCTCATATCATGCACTCATTCTTTCATAAAACATGTCATTCATCGGCAACATATAACATAGAAAGATACAAATGGAAATGTAATTATTTAAAAGACTATTTTATTGATCTTCAATTTACTGATTATAGACTCTTCTTACCTTGCGCACACAGCTGCAGGAGTACGTGCACTCAGCTGCAAACTCTACCTAGGGCTCATGCACACTCAGCTACAGTAGCCTTCACTTATCTACCTAAGTGCAAGAAGTAGAGCCTTCTTGCCTTAGCTCTTGCCCAAGACAATAAAACTCTTTAATGTGCCCAATTCTCTATCAAAAATTACTTCTAAGACTTGCTAAGACTTAAATATTTATAGTTTTCCCAATACAATACCATGGCCCCCCACTCATGGGGGAGTCTTCAAAACTAACCAAAAACAAGGGGCTAAGACCACTTTGACTCTACCTATCTACGCGCTCCGCATCCACATTTTGCGGAGACTTTACATATTTTACAAAATTATTTACAAAAATTACTAAATTTAATTAAATTCTACTCCTGGGGACCCCATCCCAATAGACACACTGGAAGATCACTGGAAAAGGGAAATAATATAGAGAACAACAAGAAAAACCCTAATTTTTCTTATCCTCTGGGATCATCACGCCTATTATAGGAAAAAGGGTGATGCAAGGGTAAACAACGTGAATGTAATTAAAAAATCAGTAATGACATCGTGACTGTTAAGACTAAACCCATGATGGGTGAGAAAAATGAGGGAAAATAAAAAATCTTCAAGACCAGAAAAAACTGAGTGCCCTCAAGTAATAACCAGTAAGTGCAAATAGCTGCAGAGATGATTCCTCTAGCCCAATGAGTGGGACTAGCAACCTATGTTACAATCTACTAGACACTTTCCTAAGTTACAATTGAAATTAGAGACGAGGAAGATGACCTATCTCATTCTGATGCTATAATATTCTCCTTTGTTGAAGACCTCGAATCGCTTGGGCCATGGGCTTGGTCCTACTGCTCACAACATTTAAATTCCTACACAAGATATCAAGACACAACAAAGCGTAGAAGTACAAATATCATAATCAAAAGTAACCTACTTAATAGATCAAGGAGCAATAAGATAAATGATACATAAACATACACATTTATTGAAAATGAACTAACAATTGTATATATTAATAGAATAAAGGAGGAAGCATACAACCAAGATTTGATGTCAATAATATCTTTTGAGTGGATGTCCAAGTCCAAGCTTAAGCACTCCAAGAACTCCTTCTCCAAGCTAAATGAGTAGAATGTAGGCACAATCTCAGCATAAGGGTGAAAAAAGCTAAAGACCAACCATTTGGGAATGGAAGAGAATGAATATATAAGAATGGAAAGGGAGTTAGGATCTCTCCAAAGAAAGGATAATGCCCTCACCTCAAGGAGGTAGCTCATATGGATAATACCAAAAGGTGAAGTTGAAAGAAATCGACCTCATCCATGCCGAACAACCTCTAGTGCATCGTTCTAGAAGCCCCTAGATCACAAAGCTTCTTGTCCTCTTTGGGAAAATTGCCTTTTAGGGATCATCATTGGTATCAAAGCCAAAAGTGCACTAGCATCATGGGACTAGTATAATGTAACTAGCAACCATCGCAGTTTTTAGTGTCAGGGGAGTGATAAGGCTAACATTGGGGTTTTAGAGCCATTTCCTTCAGGGGAAGCTTAAGGAAATTTTAGGGAGGATTTGAGCTGCATATCTAGATAATTACACTGCATGATGGTGATGTTTTAGGAACTTCGGGGTATGTTATAGGGAAGTGCAGGAGGTATGAAAAAATATTATGTAACAAGTTGTTAGCCCATTAAGCTTCAGACTAGACATGAACTGAATCTTCCTGAGTAGCTATAAATGATATGGCCACATAAATGGGACATTGTGGCTCGAATCCCAACCCCACCTGAAAAGGGTTGTGGCCAGTAGAGATATGGAAGCTTTGTTGTAGTTGTGGTGTACATAGGGGATTATTTCATCCCATGTGCATGGATGCTTCGAGTAGTACATGTGAAAAATGTGCACAATCATCCTGTTGATGACCTCTATTTGGCCATCAATTTGGGGGTGGAAGGTCATGGAATTAGTGAGCTTGGTATCCAATATTAACGAGAGACTTAACCAAAATGTACTCAGGAATATGTTGTCCTGATTTAAGATAATGGACTGTGGGATCCCAAAATGTACCCACACTCACTTAAAGAAGATCTTAGTAGTGGCTTCTACTGTGATACACTCTTGCAGGCCCCTAGAATGGCTATATTAAAAAATATTTTGATGACCATGAAAATGCAGTCATTTTCATGCTAAGAAGAAGGAAGGCCCAAGATATAATCCATGGAGATGGATTCCCAAGACCGACTAGGAGTAGGAAAAGGAAATGGCATAGGTAATTCAAGATCTTATGTACTTCCCAATATCCTATCGAAGGTTTGGCGAATAAAAATACTTCTGCAACATTACCATTGTTTTATCTACTTTGAAGTGTTCAGTGACCCGAGTATAGTGTGCCTCCCACATCATCATTTCATGCTCACTTGTAGGAACACAAAGGTGTCCCATATGACATAACAGTGCACCCTAGAGATGAAATTATGGAACTTTCTTTCCTTCTAGGAGAATCAGGTAGGTGTTGCTGAACTTTGGATCACTCTTGTAAAGATGTGGCCACCCCGAAGTTTCAGGTCCACAAGAGTCAAGCCTATTGGTTAGTGCCATGACTGGTGGTTGGCTCAGATAATCTGCAACATTATTGGTGTTGCCCTTCTTGTACTTGATTTTCAAATGGAATTATTGCAGATATGTGGACAATTTCTAATGGTATTCATTCTACAAATTCCCTTGTGTCTGTATGAACTACATGGGTCAGTGGTCTATATGGATGACTATTCGCTTCCCCAAAATGTAATGATTCCATTATCGGTAAACCTGAAAAACAAAATACATATCATTTCCATAAGTGAGATAATTGTAGACTGTATTTTAAATTGCCTCATTGTGATATGCCACTCGATGCCCTTGCTGGGTAAGAATAGCACCAGTAACATAGTCAGAGGTGTTTGTATCAATTTCAAATGGTTGTTCCAAGTCTGGTAATGTGAGCATTGATGTAGAGATGAGTTGATTCTTCAACTCAAAACATGTATTTTGTTGAGATTTAGACCAAAATAATGTTCCTTTCGCTTCGCCCTTCATGACTTGACTCAAAGGCAAAGCGATATGAGAGAATACCAACACAAACCTGCGATAGAAATTAGCAAGGCCCAAAAAGATGCAGAGCTCTGTTCGAGTGATTGGAGCTAGCCAATATCGAATAAATTGTATCTTGGCTAGGTTCGCACGCACACCCGACTCATTAATGATGTACCCAAAATATTAAACATGGGTCATACCAAAAGTGCATTTCTCTAAGTTGGTACACGATTTGGAATGTCACAGGATTTTGGAGGACCTGTTGGATACGATGTATGTGCTCTTCCTAACTTTGGATGAATATCAGTATGTCTTCTAGGTAGACTACCAAGAAAAAGTTGGTAAAGGGATGAAAGATGTATTATATAAACCACATGAAGGTTGTGGGGGCATTCGTCAACCCGAAACGCATGACCAACCATTGAAAATTCCCTCCTTTGATTTGAAGGCAATCTTCCACACATTAGAGGGTTCAACTGGTACCTGATGGTACCCAGAATTCAAGTCAATATTGCTGAAATATTTGGGTCTATTAAGCTAGCACAAGAGGTCATCAATCCATGGGATTAGATACCTATTTCAGACAATGATCTTATTAAGAAAATGATAGTTAATTAAGAGTCTCCATGTGCTATATTTCTTTTGTACCATCATGATTAGGCTTCCAAAACATGATTAAATTGGCATGATGTTGCATTTCTAAAATAGATCCTGAATCTTCCTCTTGATTTCATCAATCTCCATAATAGAGTGTCGGCAGATTTTTCCGTTAGGTAGTGGCATGCCCAGGGTCAGATCAATGGAGTGCTTGACATAGAAGTATAGGGGTACCCATGTGGCTGAGTTGAAGATGCCCCTGTACTCTTCCATGACCTTATCCGTTTGTTGTTTCCATGTAAAGTGTTGGCTTAGGGGGTGTTGTAAAATGATAGTTTGGATAATTTAAATTTTTTGATATAATAGGTTTTAGTAGTTTAGAAATAATAAATGGGTCCGCAAGAGTAAATGCACCCTAAAAATGTAAATTTAAGTTTCATTAGCTAGTTGGTTTAGTTAATCATGCATTTAAACATGATTAAATGATGTAATAAAGTAAATTAAAAAATGGTTTTCAAACCTCTGAGAATGAATTTTCAAAAAATGAAAGAGTTTTTTTTTTTATAACATCCTCATGTGCAAAAATCTCTTTTAGTTTTGTAACAACTATTATGGATTGGGAGATGCAGCTGCATCTTTGAAGGAATGTTTTCCAGAAATTTCGTGTTTTAGTCACCTTTTTCCAGAGGATAGTGGGACTAAAAAAAGATGAATATTTGGAAACTGGAAGAGGTTTTGGTTCATAAGATTCCAGAATACATAAACCTATCTCACTTTTCACACAGGTGTCAAGGATTGGTATATACACTCTCATCATGTTTAACCTATTTTTCCGACTGTGCAATGTCTTGTTTAAGCCACCCTTTTTTACAATCTATTGTGGATAATAAGAGATGATTCCTGAGAAACTGAAGGAGGTTTGTGTTCCTAATATGCTCAAGTACAATAACCTACTTCATATTTTACTCAGATATTACATAATCAGATATACAAGTACATCTTCATAGCCTTTTTTTCAGACTGTGTAAATTCCTTTTTAGAAAGCATTGTGAACAGTTGGAGATGAATTCTGGGAAACAGAGAGAGTTTTATTTCCATAACATATTCATCTACAATATCCCCTCTCAATGTTTACGTACCTATCTCAGATTGAGACATACAAACGCATTACTGGACCATATTTTGCAGGATTTCGGGAGGAAAAAGCTTAAGAGAGTTAGTGACTTGGAGGCCACCTCATCAAATATGAGTTGCAATCAAATTCAAATTTCTCTTCTTTATCAACATAAAACCTCAAGGATAGTACAATAACTCTTCAAATAGTTTTAGTTACATTTATTTGTGTTCTATTTTTGTAATACAGTTTTCAGATATTTGTAATACCTCTTGATATTTTTTGTCAAGAAATTTTGTGAGGAAATTGTATAAATACTTCATCAATTGAAGTAATATGGGTTGGCTTTTGATGCCAAGGCTCTTAAACTATGTAATAGATTCTCTTGTAGAATTCTAATGAAAGCCTTATGGCTCTAGTTATGACAAAATTTTGTGTTTCTCGTATGTCTTTCTTGTGTTTTCATAACTTGTTTCTACACATGATAGAAGTGATTATAGGAAGGTCTGAAAAATCATAACCTTTAGAAAGGAATTAGCTTATTGGACTATTTTTCCAAGATAACTCCTCTTTGATTGGTTTTTGCTTTAGGCCTTTTGATAGTCATTAACATAGATTAGCTTATTAGACTATTTGTATGAAATAACCCCACTTAGAATTGGTTTTAGTTTGGCCTTCTTGAATACTCTGAATATGTTTTGTTGGGCTGTAGAAATATTCTACATGCATCCAAATTTCCCTATTTGTTAAGTAGTCAGTTTGACTACTCAATTATTAGAAATCCCATTGCATTCTTCTACCATAATTCTTGAAAAATCTAAGTCATTATGTCAGGCTGGAAGCTGACACATTCAGAAGGGACCCTGTGAGAGAGGCCTTTAATCAGGATTATGGATTGCCATTGATCGCCAACCACCCACATTTAAAACCATAAATATCGCCATTGTGCTTCAAAGGTTGTTGTTCAATGAAAAGTGAATAGCATTAAACAAAGCCTTGTAACAACTGAGGGAGCCCCCTCTGGTTCAAGGGTGAGCTTGAATCTAAAGGTTGGTTGAGTTGGTTTCCTGGCGTAGGTTTTGCAGCCAAGGACTGCCTATGGGAAACAAGTACAACATTTGGCACTGCTACTGAGGAGCGAAGTAAAAAATATATTTATTTAGGGAATGATAAAGTTTATATCTATTTATTTCTGGTGAGCAAGGAATAGGCATTTGTATTGGTTGCAGTATTTTCACCTGGCGACTCTACTTTGTCAAATGGTGATTCCACTCGATTACCAATCCCACTCTTGTTTTGAAATTTCTGCTAACTTTACTACTATGCAAGGTCCATTGATACTTGAAATCAGTAGTATATGTCTTTCCCTCTCATCCATGGTCAGAAATCTAAAATGTCTACAAAGGATGCAACTTTTAAAGTGCACTCGTGAGTATAAGCTTTCCATGGGATTTCATGTTCATATTATATATATCCTTCATATTTTCAGCTGTTGGAAACTTGGTTTTTCAATAAATCCACTCCGCACTTGGTTACATTGGAAAGAATATTACACCTAGCAGTAACGTTTTTCAGTTCAGTTAGATAGAGGTGTGGAATTGATTAGCTACTTTCAGATTCAGGGTGCAGTAGACCTACAATTTTTTCAGTTATATTTCAAGATTGTAGTATTAAGTTTGGTTTGGTTGAATGTAATGGGTTCCACGGGATTAACTAATTAAATACATAGCCTATGAATTAGGCACTATTGTGCTTATTTCCACTTACATTGTCAGTTTTTTCACTTCAGCAGTTTTCAAGTTTCAAATTTCAATGTGAAAGAGTATCTGAATTAATGCAGGCATATGGTTTCATTTTACAGTTGTAGGTTGCAGTGTGCAATATCAAAGTATTGAAATGAAAACATTGATCCATGGGGATTGGTTATATTTCTACATAAGATGGAAAACCAGTGGTTAATGGTTTTATGGTATGACTCCATGCCCAACACTAAAGGAAACTAGTCTACTAGTTCTTTGTATCCCATAGGGTGAAGCAGTCCCCATTGGAGCCAATGTTGTAACATGATTAGTTTTGATAATTTAAATTTTTTTATATAATAGATTTTAGTAGTTTAGAAATAATAAATGGGTCTTCAAGAGTAAATTCACCCTCAAAATGTAAATTTAAGTTTCATTAGCTAGTTGATTTAGTTAGTCATGCATTTAAACATGATTAAAATGATGTAATAAAGTAAATTCAAACATGTTTTACAAACCTATGAGAACAAATTTTCAAAAAATAAAAGAGTTTTTTGTTTATAACATCCTCATGTGCAACAACCTCTCTCAGTTTTGTAACAACTATTATGGATTGGGATATGCAAATGCATATTTGAAGGAACGTTTCCAGAAATTTCCTATTTTAGTCACCTTTTTTGCAGAGATAGTGTGACTAAAATAGATGAATATTTGGAAACTAGAAGAGGTTCTGGTCATAATATACCATAATACAAAACCTATCTCACTTTTCACACAGGTGTTAGGTGTTGGTATAGAAACTCTCATCTGTTTAACTTATTTTTCCAATTGTGCAATGTCCTGTTTAAGCCACCTTTTTGCAGAAACTACTGTGGATAATTAGAGATGATTCTTGAGAAACTGAAGGAGGTTTGTGTTCCTAAGATGATAAAGTAAAATAACCTACTTCCAATTTTAATCAGCCATTACATACTTAGAGATACAAGTACATCTTCACAGCCTATTGTTCGGACTGTGTAAATTCCATTTTAGACATCTTTTTGTAGAAAGTATTGTGAACACTTGGAGCCGAAATTTGTGAAATATAGAGAGGTTTATCTCAAGAACATATTCATCTGCAATAAACACTCTAAATTTTTACATAAATATCTCAAATTGAGAAATACAAAGGCATTACTGGACCCTATTTTGCAGGATTTTGGGAGGAAAAAGCTCAAGAGAGTTAGTGACTTGGAGGCCACCTCATCAAATATGAGTTGCAATCAAATTCGAATTTCTCTTATTTGTCAATAGAAATATTAAAGGATAGTACAATAACTCTTCAAATAGTTTTAGTTACATATATTTGTGTTCTATTTTTGTAATACAGTTTAAAGATATTTGTAATAGCTCTTGATATTTTTTATCAAGATATTTTGTAAGGAAATTGTATAAATACTTCATCAATTGAAGTAATATGGGTTGGATTTTGATGACAAGACTCTTAAACTATGTAATAAATTCTCTTGTAGAATTGTAATGAAAGCCTTCCAGCTCCAATTATGAAAGAATTTTGTGTTTCTCGTATGTATTTCTTCTGTTTTCATAACTTGTTTCTACACATGATAAAAGTGTTTATAGGAAGGTCAGAAAAATCATAACCTTTAGAAAGAGATTAGCTTATTGGACTATCTGTATGAAATAGCTCCTCTTAGAATTGGTTTCAGTTTGGCCTTCTTGAATACTCTGAATATTTTTTTTGGGGCTATAGAAATATTCTACACACCTCCAAGCTTCCCTACTTGTTAAGTAGTTAGTTTGACTGCTCAATTATTAGGAATCCCATTACATTATTCTACCATAATTCTTGAAATATCTAAGTCATTCTATCAAGCTGGAAGATGACACTTTCAGAAGGGACCCTACGAGAGAGGCCTTTCATCAGGATTAGGGATTTTCATTGATCACCAACCACCCCCAATTAAAACCATAAATTTGTCCATTATGCTTCAAAGGTTGATGTTCAGTGACAGGTGAAGAGCGATAAACAAAGCCTCATAACAACTGAGCTAGCCCCCATATGGTTCAAGGACCATCTTGAACCTAAAGGCTGGTTGAGTTGGTTTCCTGGCGTAGTTTTTGTAGCCAAGGACTGCCTACGGGAAACAGGTACAACAGGAGATCCTGACCCAGGTTCAGAGTTAGTTGAGCCAACCAGAAAAACCTGACACTATTGTCCCATTTGGCAACAACCTGGATAGATCAGGCTGTAGTCTCACCTGAAGTAGTATGGGGGGATGCAAGAACCAAGTTTCTACATCTAGAGACTAGTGTGATGTTTTTTAATGCTTGAAATCTGCCTTTGCACAGATTGATAAAATCTTAGGGCACGTTACTGTAACTTTGTTAAAACATCCTTTAGACCTTTGTGAAGGTCTATGATCAGTCCTTGTAGACCTCTAATAGTCATTTTTCCTACTTATGCACATCAGAAGGCATTTATAAATTAGTGTTCCCATAGATTTGATTAAGTCATTAGTAAAAATTAAAAGAAATCATCAGAGTCATCATGAAAGTGTTTAAACATGCATTGCATACATTATTAAGACTTATTCAAGAAAATCGTGTAACATTCAATAAATATCTCATAAGAAAATCATTCATGAGCATCATATAACATTAACAGAGATTAAAAAAAATACTCAGGAATTCTTCGGAAAACTGTCTTTATTGATCTTCAAGCCAAGATTACCAACTCAAACTGCCCTACGCACACAACTGCAGGGGTCTGTACACTCAATTGCAGACTCTACCTACTCCTCAATGCACTCATCAAAAAACTCTACCTAGGCCTCTGACACTCAATTGCAAAGCCTTTCCTTCCCTATCTCCTATCCTAGACCCTTCAATCAACCCAAATCTCTATCTTTTCCCAGCCTTGTCTTCTTTGTCTAAATATATTTTTCCATTCGCTAAGACTCACTATTTATAGAATTTTCATACAATGACATGGTCTGTGTACCATGGCTGAATCTCAAAACCGACTCAAAAGTTTACATAAAATAAGGGGCTAAGCCCCTTTGACTCCTATTTATCTATGCATTCCATATCCATAAATCACGGAGACTACATTATTTACAAAATTGTACCAAAACATAGGTTATCTTAACCCCAAACTAACCCAGAGGACCCCATCCCAATAGGCCCCCAACACAAAGATCATGACTCACCCTCAAGTCATTCTGCTGGCTCTGCGATCTTACAGTGAAGATCCTCCAGCTCCACCTGGATTACTACAACTTCAACAGTTCTCTCTGCCACTGCCTATTGAACCTCGTTAATCAATTTTTCAGTGGTTAGTCCTTTTGCTACCAGCCTCATTGTTTTTTTTGTTTTCTATAGTCCATTAAGCTTATCCTGAATGGAAGTCACTGCTTGATAAGCCTCCTCCAACCAAGGTTGCAACCTGTACTTTAGCAAGGCCTCCTTCTTATACGCATAATCTACCTGCGCCAACAGCTATTTTCCTTCCTGTAACTTGGAAGGGCATTGTGTTGGTGCTAAGGAGTGCACAGTCACCCTAACCTCATGATATTGATACTACAACTCCCTTACCTCCATGTTCAATGTCTACAGGGTCAGATCCTCCTGTAGATTGGTCACTACCTCCATAGCCTGCTCAAACAGTGTCACACAGTCAATGACTGTGTCATCCAAGGTAGCCATTCCTTCCTTTATTTTGACTCCATGCTGCTTTCATACCTCAAGCAGAGTCATGAGCTACAACTTTAGATACATCTCTACGATATTCATGTTGAACTCAAAATTTACTCGTCCAACTTCTGCTTTAGCCTCACGCACACCAGTGGCTAGTTTTTTTATTTTGGCTTCTGGTTGTGCATCCTCTTGGATGCGAAGCTCAAGCACTGCCTTGCATGCCTCCACTACTGTTGACTTCACACGTGAACTACGTGCCTGAAGTGCCTCATTTTCCTTCAAAGCCTATGTCTTTTCAACGAACAGTTGCTGATTGTTGACTTTAAACTCACTGATAGCTTTGAGTGCTTGTTGTTCTTTGATCTTGATTTCTTCTACGACTCCTTGAAGTGATGCATGTAAAAATTCAAGTGAGAGTGCAGCAAGGTTCAGTCCCATGTTTGTGACTTTGTAAAGTAGTTCACGTTGTTCATCTATGTCACCACAAACTAAACCTTTAGGAAAGGGGAAGAGTCTCACATCCTGTGGTCAGGACATATCTGCAGCTGTACTTTTTCCTCATCCTAAATTGCCTTGCGTGTTATTCACTTTCTCGAAATCTTACTAGATTTTGGTTTCCTAGAGTTGGAATTCATGTATATCCTTCTCGATGCCCCCAAGCATCTACATGTATTGTTGCTCGAGCTACTGCAGCAATTTTGTGGTGGCATCCTGAATTTTGTTGCCGATCTCATCGAGATCACGCTCTGTTACTACCATGGGATCAACTCGTGTTTTATCATATTTCTTATCCTTATGCATTCCTCCTTGCTTCTCCATGCCACGTATTTTCAAAATGAAGGGGGTGCACTTCACCTCATCACCTTCGCCGCCTTGTCCTAAAAGCTCTTCTTCCTTTGTCTCTACCGAAGGTGACTTATCAACTTTTTATGCCTCATGCTGCTCTTGTTCTGCTTGCTCCTTATCAATGTGTTCCTATTCTATGTGAGCCTTTTCTGTAGCTTCCTTCTTTTTCTATTATGCTAGGTTATGTGTTACGTGCTTAGTTGCGTCCTCTCTTTTATACATAGCAGAACTTCCCACATCCATGCTTGCTCCAACATGTACTTCTGACAAGGCATGCCACTCTATAGGCCATGACACTACAACCTCCTACACATCCCTTTCTGACACCAAATAGGGAAATTGGTGCCATTTTTTCTTTGCATCCTTCTGCGATTGGAGGTAGATTCCATGGAAGTCATCCTTGAATGCCTCGTAGCCTGACAACTACGTGAACAGGGATGGGCACAACCTCAGATGCTGATTGATTTCCATTTAGAAATCCATTTCCACAAGAACCCAAAATATCTTCATCTCTGCAATCCGCTTAACATCCTTTGTAGAACATAGAAAGTGAATTTAATTGCCTCCAACAATTATTCCTCGATTGGAGAAAGTTGGCTATCCTCCAACAATTTCCATGCAATGAGTAGAATTGACAGCAATAGCCAAGCATAGTGGAATGACTTGGTTTCATCCTGGGATTCTCATCAGTTCGCTAGGAAGTCTTGACAAAGGTATCTTTCCCAATTAAATTGTATGCCTTTCATGTAGTGTGTAGCAAGGGAAAATATTGGCGCCGCAAATTCATCCACATGGCATTTCCTCATAACCTTCCCTGCTAAAATTTGGGCAACGAATTGAATTTCCTAGTCAGTTATGGAAAAAATGGAATACCCTCGTGACTTCTTGAGGAGGCCGTAATCCCTCTTCATCCTATCTACAAGATCTTTCTGCCCAGCCTTTCCTCCAAAATCCTTAGTCGGGTTCATGCCTTTGTAAGGTAGCCATATGATTCTATGAATTACCATGTCCGTAATGGGGATAAGCCCTCTTAGCCATAAAGAGCCATCATGCACTAGTGTGAGGAGTTGGTGCACACATATCGTATTAATGAGGGTATGGTGATAATGTGGCACCCATAGCATAATGAGAAACCCAGATTGCTCAACACCACAAACCTATTCCTCTGTCTCCATCACTACAACACCTATTTCTTCATAATAGACCCTCAACATATATTTGTCTGTCGCCAAGTGTGGAAAATTAGTGTCGTCTAGGAGGTCCCAATTGTCCATTTTTAACAATGGGATCCTTGCGAGTGGAGGGCCTTTAAAAAGGACTTTCTCAAGTAGCAGGGGCATGGATATTGTAAACTTCTTAGAATCTGGGTCCTTCGTGACCTTTTCTTTTCCCTTCTACGGAGGGATATACTTAAGTATCCTTTTTATGGGTTCCACCCCTTCAGCATCAATATCCTATATTCCCTGGAAGTCTTCCACCTCCAGGTCCAATATTTTCTCTCGCTACTTATCTTTCCTCTAATTTTCCTGTGTTTTGGTATGCTTCCTTGGGGATGTGTGCACCGACACTAGTTTTTTCTGTTTTTCCTTTGCTATGGGTTTCTTATCTTTCATTGCAGGTTTTTGTCTTTTGTCATGGTATGTTTCAGCCTGGGCAACCTTGGTGTTGTGGGCATCATAGGCATATCCTCTACACTTGGCACTTCCATTCTTGGTGCATCAGACGCAACTGCTTCCAAACTCATGGCTTCGGTGGGGTTGGTGGCAGTCATTCTCACCATAAAACACTCGCGGGATTCAAGAGAAATGTTTTCTCGTGACAAGAATTATTCCCAAAATTCTTGCCTCATAGGCGATAGACAATGAAATTTAGCAACAAATATGAGAGCACAAACTATTCTCTGTTGGACTGACACACGTAATTGATAGGAAGTTTTGAATTCAAATATGACCATTCCCCTCAATTTCTAATAATAAATGTTGTTTTGGCACCAATTTTTCATATATTTTTTCCTTAAATGTCGCCACCCTGCTCGACCTAACTATCTTCTGGCCATCAAGTCATGATAAATAACTCCAATGGTCACTTTCCTACTGTGTTGCATGATACCTCCCCCGATGACATAGCTTCCAGAGTGCAACTTCCTGGGTTACATCTCCATCAGTCTCTATGCAGCCTACTCACTATGTTGTCCTCCCAGCTGGGCAATGCAGTTTATAGTCCTGTTAGATTCAGTCTTTGCATCCTTCTTCCATTGATCAAACATGCTCGTACACAAGTGATTTTAAGGTGTCAAGGTCAAATTTTATCATTTCAGTGAGTCTTCAAGTAAAATTTGGTCAGTAGGCATTAGGTCTGGGGTTTGATTTTACCCTTGTTAAAGTTTTCCAAATGATGTTCCATGTCACCATTCAGCTGAGTCTACCATCATTCAGAGGTTTTTCATCATCATGTCAAGTTCCATTCGGTCATTTCATACCTTGTTCATGTTTCAGTTATGCCTATGGCAAGGTTCATTTCCCTCTCCTAGGGTTTTGAAACTAATTTCTCTTGGATGGTCAAAGCATCGGAAAAATTGTATCCTGATGTTCATACACCTTCCCCTATCCTTAAAATACCTTATCAGACACTTCCCATCACTGAGATCCCCCAAGTTCCTCATTTTCATACAAACCCTAGTTCCTTGCTACAACTTGACAATTTTCTATGGTTGGGCCTGTGTTTTTCCTTCTTGGACCCCTTCCCCTCACTCAATTTCTGAGATTTCACTTTCCCCTACTTCCTAACATCCCTCCATACTTCCTGAAATTTCCTCAAGAATTTAGAAGCTCCCTATCCCCTTCATTCCGCTTCATTCCGGAAAATCCCTTGTCTCACACATCGGGATATGTTTCACTCAAATAATGTTTTTGATCAATGGAAGATGCATTTTGAAAAACTAAGAGAGGTTTTTGTTGAAGACAGACCAAGGAAGAAAAACCTCCTTCACTTTTTATACAGGTGTCATGGTTCTGAAGAAATGTCAGAAATACAATGTCTAGGGAGAATTGATCCACCTCTGGAGCGACCTCAGGAAAATCAAGTTTTCTCCTAGCTCGGTTGGCCAAATTACTTTCTTGATGATTCAAATGATAACTAGAGACAAAAATATTTCCAATGAGCTATCAGGATATAAATTTGGAGTTGAGAAGGACATTAAAAAGTTGACTGTAACAGCACTCTACCTTTAGGCAGCCTCATTTGGCACAGTTCGACCAGTCTTGGGTGATTTGATTTTTGACAGAGCCAATGAACTCCTAATTGAAAAATTCCAGTTGGGGGGAAAGTAGACACATAGAAATTTCCAATGAGCTATCCTGAGCTCAATTTTAGGTTTAGAAAGATATTCAACAATGGCCCGAAAAAACACTCTACCTTGAGGCAGCCTCATCTAGCACAGTTTGACCAGTCTTGGGAGATTTGATTTTTGATAGGGAAAATGAACTCCAAATCAAACAGTTCTTGTGGGATTGGAAATTAAACAAAACATGCCTTCCAACAAGCTATCCTGCACTTAATTTGGACATCGGTAAGGTCTCCAAAAGTCACCTGGAAATGAGCGTGATGCACAGGAGGAGCACGACGGTTTTATAAATATTTTCACTCCATATGGTTAGTTATACAAGTGGCAAAAGAAGGCAAAGGGTCACCCAAGCCATTTGTCATATTTGTAGCACTACACCTGTAGCTGATGGTTGGCTCTCAACCTTCATTTGGTGACCCTTGGTCGTTCTATCTCTTCATAGCACATTCTATATATTGTATGCAAACCATTTGCAAAGGGATTTTTGATGGTTGGCTTGTAACTTCTAGGAGACTGTGGGAAGGAAACTTTGTTCCTGCATTGTACATTTTTACAAATAATTAATGAAAGTTAGTGGCTCTATTTCATGGGATTCCTGTGGTTGCGAGTATCGTAAGTGTTTCTCTTATGTTTCATATGTATCTTGTTATGTTTGTATTCCATTTCGCATTTATTTCTGGTGAAATTTTTCGAGTGAAATCGGGTAGAATTCAATTCTATTGCTCTACCTGTGGGAAAATTTCATATATAGTGTTCATTCTTCTGTTTGAAAAGGATTCATGTCACCCATGCCCTTTTCAACTTCTCAATCATTCTCTCCATTTCTTTGTTATGTTCCATAGTTTCATTTGTATCCATTTCTGGTGAAATTTTTCGAGTGAGATCAGGTAGCATTCAAGTCTAGTGCTCTACCTGTGGGAAAATTTCATGTTCAGTGTTCGTTTTTCTGTTTGAAAAGGATTCATGTCGCCCATTTCCTTTTCAAATTCTTAATAAATCTTTCCATTTCACCATATTTCAAAACTAAATTTCTATGCTTTCATCCTACCTTGCCTCACAAAATAATTTGTGCCTTCATTTTAAGTTCTCTATTCATTGAGATCCAGTGGTCCCATAACATCCCAAAAACACAGTCATTCATAAAAATCACTCATTATTTTTCATTTCCACTTACTAGCCTAAGATAAATAGTTCATTGTAAGTCATCTCAAGCCATTTCATTTATCTATTCATTGAGTGTGACTCGGAGAGAGCCCTCTCCTGTTCTGGTAGGGCTAGCTACCAGATTGAGCGTGGCTTGTGGTTACGCTAAATTTTGCCTTCCTTCAACCTGAGGTGGATTTAGGTGCTAACAAGTCCCAGACTCCCTTGCAACTACATGGAGCACTAAGACTATCCTACTACCATATAGTCATTGTCCAGGATCCCCTGTATACAACTTTAACCTACTCCCATTTAATTTTCCTGAGAAGGTTTATACATTCAGCTTCCAAAGCTGAACTATGCCTCCATTTGTAATTTCTTTGACAATATATGGCCCTAACCAATCCATCTAGAATTTACCTGGAAATTTAGTGAATTCACTATCATATAATAGGACAATATCATTTACCTTGAATGTGAGAATATTGATGTGGTGATCATGCCATGATTTTTCGCATTCCTTCTGCACTTGTTGATGGAATCCTACCGAAAGGAGATCTTCTTTAAGCTCCATCAGTTGCACAAGTTGTTCCTCCAAGTCTTCGTGGTTCACCATATATGTCAGGGTTGTTATGCACAAACTAGGCATAATGTACTTCATCGACTTTACAACTTTTATCCCAAATACTAATCTGGACGACGTTTTTCCTTTCAGCTTCTTGCAAGTAGTCCTCTAAGCCCATAGTACTGCAAGTACGTGCACATCCCAGTCATTCCAATGTGTGTTACAAATATTTATTAGTATGTAGTCCAAAATCTGTTTACCTGTGGGTGGTATGGTGTACTCTTCTGATGGTAGACATGGAATTCATTAGTCAACGCGCTAATTGTTTGATTTAGAAAATGCATGCCCCTATCACTTAATAATACTTTCTAGAATCCAAATCTGTTTAAGACATACTCAAACAAGAATTTTTCTGTCGTAGCCCCTGTACAATCTTTCAGCGGTTGTGCTTCCGCCCATCGGGTTAGATACTCTATCACCATGATAATATAGCATGCACTTGTTTTCTTTCCAGCGGGCTTAATTGGCCCAACAAAATAAATCACCCACTTCTCAAAGGGCTACAAAGATACTTGAGGATGTAGTGGTAACTCATCCCTTCACAAAGGTCTTCCAGTTCTTTGACATGCATCGCACACCTTACAATATGCCTTGGAATCCTTGTGCAATGTTGGCCACCATAGACCTGCGCGCAAAATATTCTCCACAGTTGCCTTTCCTACATAATGGCCTCTCACAACTCCCCCATGAGCTTCAGTGAGAATGTTATCTCGTTCAAAGTCGAACACATATTTTCGCAATATTCCATCTATACCCATCTTATACAAATATCCTATAACAATGGAAAAATCGGTAGTGCGCACTACTAATTCTTTCTTCTGTTGGTTTGTATATCCATTTGGTGTCATCCCCATAGTAAAGAACTGAATAATGTCTAACAACTGATCATCTGCTACACGCACTACAAAGAGTTGTGCATCTTTCAACCCTTCCTCCAGATTATTAGCTTTTTCTCCTATCTTGATCCACGACAGATGGTCAAGTCCTGCATTTAACCTTCCTAGCTTTACAATGACTTCAAAATCATACTCTTGAAATAATAGCAACCATCTACATATCTTCCCCCCCAACACAAGCTCGTTGACCAAGTATTTTAATGCAAAATGATATATGTACATCTCGAAATGCCCTCGTAACAAATAATGCCTGAATTTTTGCAGCACGTACACCATGGCCAATCCTTCACTCAGTCATTGAATAATTTTTCTCGGCCTTTGAAAAATTCCTACTTGCGAATGTTATAGGATGGTCCATTTCTTCTTCACTAGACTATATTAGCACTGCACCCAATGTGATGCAAGAGGCATCCACATGCACATGAAACTCCCTTTTCCAATCAGGGAATATCAAGACCGACACAATGACCATCTTTTCTTTCAACACATCTAAACTGCATTGGCATTCTTCATCCCAACAAAATGTTGCATCTTTCTCTAGGAGTTTCTCCATTTGAGAATAACATTTGATAAATTTTCTATAGTATCAAGTATGTTTGAGCATTGCGCACAACTGCTTAATATTCCTATGTGTCTCCAAATTCACAATTACCACAATCTTTGCGGGGTCCACCATCAATCCTTGCTTGCACACAACATGACCTAGCAAGATCCCAAAAGGAACACAAAGTATGCATTTTTTCAAACTTAGTGTGATCCAGTATCTGCAACATGTGTCCAACATCAAGTGAAAACTTCCTACATGGTACTTCACTAATCCAAACATCGTCCAGTCATCAAAGTATACTTCCAGAAACTTATGAATGAACTCTTTGAATGCTACTATAACGACGTGGGAAAATATCACAGGCGAATTATTGAGTCCAAATGGAATCACAGTGTATTGAAAACAACCCCACTCTATCACGAAGGTCATTTTTACCCTATCCTTAAGCACGATCTTAATCTGATGATACCCAGAAAACCCATCAATAAAGGAATATGCCTGTTTCCCTCCAACATTGTCTAACAATTTATTTGTAAATGACATTGGGAATGGGTCGTGAACATGCATCATTAAACTTTCGAAGATCTACGCAAATCCTTATTTCACCTTTTTGTTTCTTCTCCTGAACCACCATCGGGCTCACCCAATCAAATTCTTCAACAAGTTATATGATGCCTTCCTCTAGCATCTTATCCAACTTTTCGAAAACTTTTTCCTTGTATTTAGGAATAAGGTGATACGACCTTTGTTTAATAAGCTTTTCATCTGGCTTCAAAGGGATCTTCATAACGCCTGAATCACCAACTATTCCCTTCAAATCCAAAAACTTAGTGGGGAAGAGATCCTCGTATTCGCGAAGTAACTCAACAACTTTATCCACTGTAGCATCGTCCCAATAATCTCCAATTTTGTCTTTCTTTGTCTTCAAAGGTGTGGAGATGTCTGAGTTTTCTATTGGGCCTTCGACTTAGCGAAACCCTTCTTCCTCTAGAATATTAATGTTTCTTGGGTTCTTCATCTTCCTCTTTAGCAGGTACATTATGGAATTCCAACGCCTAGCGGAACTGGTTGCTCCAATCTAGTTGGATCCATTCCTTAGGTTCCTTTGATGTTGTGTGGATCACTGCCTTAATATCTTGTAGCGCTTCATCAATAATTGTGAAGTCATATTCAAAGTTGAATATCAATAAGAACCCTTCCTTCAGTACATCCCATTCTGCAGTGCCATGACAAAGCTCCAATACTAGGTACCAGTTCATGGGAATTGTATCCAAAGTATGGAAAGATATGTGTACCCATTATGGTTATGGTTCTATTCCCCATGCTGTAGTCCATTTCACTAGGTGATCGTGTTGATCATCCCTTCCTGTATATTTTTGTTGGGAACAAGATCCCCTAAGGACAGTTCTGGGGCTAAAAGCCCATGTTTTGGGTCAAGTTTTGTAATAAAGTGTAAAGTCTCCACATTTTGTGATCACGGAGCACAAAGGTGTCATGAGTTATAAAGGGTTGTCTGCCCTTATTTTGTAAAGTAAAGTTAGCTGTAAAGATCTACATTGTATAAAAAAGAGCTAAGTAAGTAAGATCTAAGTAGTCAAGAGTAATATGTTGAAGTATGAAGTCTTGAGCGATAAAGAGAAAAGTCTAGGTTTTGGGTCATAGCGTAGGTAGAGGCTTTGCAGCTGAGTGCGCAAAGGGCCTAGGGTAGAAGTTTGCAGCTAAGTGCGCGGACCCCTGTAGATGTGTGTGCAGGACGGGAGGAGTCTGTAATCATCTAAAGATATCAATAAAGAGAAGTATTCTACAAATTCTATGTCTTTGTTTCTTGTTAACGCATCTTGTCATATTGTGTATGAATTTCATTTACAATGCTTACATGATGTGCGAATGTATGTAATTACGTTGGATAATTAAACACAATTAAGGATATATGTTTACGCAATGATAACTGTGGTTGTTTAATAAGATAAGTAAGACACTTAAGCTACTTTGGGAATCTTCACGATACACTGCCCTGGTAGCGCGAAAGTACCTTAACTGCAGGTTAGTGCTGCACGAAGGTCAACCGCACGCCTTTGCGGAGGTACTGACAAGCAGAATAAAGGGCTAGATAGATAAAGCCCTAGAACTTAACGACTTGCATGAAAGAAGGAATAGAAGGAATAAACGGACATCAACACCATCTCAGGGTGCAAAAACTTGGTTCCAACATCCCCCCATACTGCTTCTGGTGAGACTTCAGTCCGCACTCCGTGGGCTGATGCTGAAAGGGCCAGTAGTGTAAGGATTTTTTTGCTAACTAATGTTGAGCTTGAGTCAAGCACCACATAGCCAACAAATGGTTTTGTTGCTAGGACCAAAATTTTCATAAGCAATGTTTGATGTTGTATCACTAGAATCCAACTAAGAAAGAGATTGGAGACTGGTTGATAAGAAGATACATGAATTCGTGACGTAGGAGAACCAAAACCCATGACTGATAAAGGAGCAGTGGCTATACAGGTACCTATATACAAAAATCCATGAGACCTTTTTCTATTCCTTTCTAGTTGATCTATACGAGTGGATTGTGAAGCTAGCAGATAGCCAAGGAGGGTGGAGACTTGAAAGTCCTATTGTTTGGACCCCGGAGTTAGTCCACAGACTGGAAGCCTCTGAGGATAAGATTGCCTGTATTTTTTATCATTGGCTCTATTGCATCATAGGAGGATTTGTGACTGAATTCGCAATCGATACCTCATTTAGCTACAGCAAGGGGGAGAGATGATTTTTCAAAGGACCACGAGGTAAGTACTTGAAGTCTTTGAATACCTGGATTAAGATGTTATTGTGTGGAAAACAGGTTATGCAGCTAACTTGATTTTTAGAGCTATTAGAAGTGTAAAAACTTACAGGAATGAACGAAAAATGGGTCCCGAATATAGTCCATTGATTTCACCTCCATTGGGTGATGAAGAGGGAGTAGCAGAGGCTTCTCCGCGAAGTACTATTTAGTTAATAAGACAAGGATTTCCAGGACTACCACCTCCACCCACACCACCTCCAACTTCACCATCATCACTTGCAACTTCACCCATACCACCACCACCTCCACCGCAATTCGGCATGGAAAATTTAGTGAAGTTTCCTTTGTTTAAAGGCTTGGGAAATGAGGACCTGAACTAGTTCTGGTTCATCGTAAAAGATGTATTGGAAGCTCAGGGTTTTACAGATGATCACATGAAGAGAGAAACACTCATTAGTGTGTTGTAGGATCACGTACTAACATTTTACATTAAATACTCTAATGATAACCCGAACACTATAGTGGCAAACATCTAGACCATGCTAAATAAAGAGTTCAGTAGGCCTAAATATGAGGAATGGTCGATTGTGGGGTTCAAGGAAATTGCAATGAAACCAGGTGAGACACCGTGGGAATTAGATCAAAGATTGAAGTGTAAAATCCATGAAGCTAATATGAAATTAATAGATGGAAAACACCATGAATGGTTCTTGGCTTCGCTTCTGCCACACCTAAGGGTTGCAATATCACAATAGAAGATAACGACTCAGGTAGAGCCCTTGGAGATTGCAATGAGACTGCGTGAAACACCGATGTAGGATCTGAATCTGGGGGTTCAACAGATCCATGCGTAGTTGCAAAATCTTTACTTGGAGATGCAAAGCTTGAAGTAGGACAAAACAGTTCGACCAGAGGTGCGCAGAGAGGTGTGGTGCCTAAAATGCAAGGGTCGGGGACATGACAAAGACCATTGCCTAGTCTTTGTGAACTACATTGTAGGAGGAGGATTGATGCCTTTGAGGCTAGAAGATCAAGCAGGACCAAGTGCGGGGCCTGAGTTGTGGTGCGCTCTATGTCAAGTAACATGAAAACATACAATGGATAATTGTCATTTGCTATAGAAGTTTGTACAAACAATGCAATAACTGTTTTTCACCTCTTGCAAGTCGCTAGGGAATGATGAGTGCAAATGTAGAAGTTACGAATTGATGATGAATATAACACCCACCTATAGGGTTTAGGCAGAAATGCATCCCCCTGACCAGAGTGCGGGGATGGCGTGAACATGCTTTCAGGGGAAAAGACAAGGTCGAGGTGGAGGAGGACCTGGCAGAGGTCGAGGATAGCTAATATGCTACAATTGTGGAGGACCAAGACACTATGCCCATAATTTCACTAACACAACATGTCCGTTGTGCAACTATTGTACTTTGTTTGATCATGAAATGGGGGACTATCCTACACTGATAGTGAGGATACAGAACGAAGGGGCGCTACCACCTAAGCCAACTCAAAACCTATAGATGATGAGGTCTAAGGCTCGCGAAGACAATCCAAATGTGAATATAGTGCTCCGAAGTGGAATTACAATAGGGGATCATAAGGGGAAACAACCTGAAGACAGCACATGGGTTCACAAAGCTCCAGCTAAAGGAGCTGAACTTGATTTGGAGCGCGCATGCGAAACATTCATGGAAGCAAAGAAAAGATTCATTGAGGCCTCCACCTCAAGGAGCAAGGATAAGCCTGACCAGGAGATGGACCCTTCTATGCTTACAACCTTTCTAGAGACCTTCATGAAGTTGTTGCATGATAGCAAGGGTGTGAAGGGATTACAGGAGCTTATAAATTGATGTGCCAGAAACATTCTGAGTGAGCTGTGCATGATATGAAATATCGGTAAGCATAAAATAAGGACAAGACGAAAGATGAGACTGACCACGCAGATATGAGAATACAAAATGGATCCGGTTATTTTGGATTTGGGCTCAGACACGAATCTTCTACCAAAGAAGACTTAGGAACGAATGGGAAGACCCACATTGCAGTGGTCACCAATTTAGTTAAGGATGGAAAATCAACAAAATATCATCCCCATGGGGAGGCTACAAGGGGTGACTGTAGATATTGAAGGTGCAAGCAAGTTGGCTGACTTTGAAGTAATAGAAATTGTGGATGACAGCAACCCCTACCCTATGCTCCTTGGCATTGATTAGGCTACTATATGAATGAGGTAATCAACCTAAAGAAGCAAAAGATGATATTTGAGAAGAAATTGCTCTACATAATAGTACCCATAAATCTTGCTAAAGGATCGCGCTATACTGAACCAGACCTCGATTATAAGAGAGATGATGATTTGGACTATATATATAAGATAATAGCACAAAACCAAGATTGGGTGAATCCAAGAGTGGATGGGCGAATTACAAGGGATCACGAGATTTCTTGCACCTCATAATTTGATGAAGAATTAGAGTGCTAGCAGAATCGTTTACATGAAGTAACCACACTAAGCTGTAACATGATGACCAGGTCACTATGCTGTGTGTCGTCAGAAGTAAGAAATCTTCCCACTTATGATGGCTTGAATGATGTAGATATCTTTTTGGATGCATTTGAGAGGGAGGTACTAGAAAAGCAATGCTTCCAAGCTTTGGATTGGGCACTGCGCGCTACATTCGCAAGGTGGTGAGGTATGCAGAAGGGTAGCTTTGATGATTGGCACGAATGTACGAGAATGATGAGAATACGTTTTGGGAAGCCGAAGGTATGAATGACAAGAAAATATGGTGGGAAGGATGATCTGCATGTGCACTTGGCCAAATGGGCTCAGGATTATGGAGAGAAGCCCCAACATGAATGGGTGCACTTGTTTTGTCACACCCTGGATGTCATCCCGATGAACTAGTACTTTGAAACAAAGATCTGCCATGGTATAGGAAAATGGGATATTCTGCACAAGGGATTCATAATGACATTCAACTTTGAAGACTGGTTTGACTATATTGAGGAGGAATTACAAAAAGTGAAAGCAACAATCTTTAGGATACTGTAGGATCCTTTGGACCTGATTCAACCCGATTAGACTAGTCAACTGAGTCACACACTGGAATGCTATAATGTGACTGCTAAAGAAGAAGATGGGGATCCATGAAAGATTAATATCACTGAAATAGAAGGTCACCATGAGGTTAAAGGACCACAGATTGAGAATCCTGATATAACCGTACCACTGAAAATGAAACAGGTAAACATTGGTACAGAGGTAGAGCCCAAATTCGAAAAGGTTGGAGATTACTGGGATGACATGATGGTAGATAAGGTCATTAAATTTCTCTGCGAATACCAGGATTTCTTCCTTACCAAGTTTACAGATCTAAAAGGGATAATTGGAGACCTAGGTGTTATGAAGATCACATTGAAGCTTGATGTGAAGCCGGTTAAGGAAAGACCCTACCATCTCAATCCGAAGTATAAGGAGAAGGCCTGCTTACTAGATAAGATGCTCCTGGCAGGCATCATTGAGCCCATAGAAGAATCTGATTTGATAAGCCCAATGGTGGTACAGGAGAAGAAGCAGAAGGATGAGATAAGGATATTCATAGATCTCAGGAAGTTTAATGACACTTGTGTACATGATCCTTTCCCGAATCCATTCACTAATGAAGTGTTGGACAATGTAGGTGACCAAGAACCACATTCCTTCACTAATGGGTTCTCTAGGTACCATCAAATCAAAATTGCACTGGATGATAGGAGAAAGATGACTTTCATGACATAGTGGGGGTGGTTTTAGTACACTATAATGCCTTTTGGATTAAAGAATGCACCTTCGATTTTTTTGCGCATAGTCATTGCGGCGTTCAAGGAATTTATTCATAAGTTCCTAGAAGTGTACTTTGATGACTGGACTGTGTTTGGGCTGGTGAAACACCATGTGGCAAGTTTACACCTAATGTTAGATACCTGTCAAGGATACTGTTATCACTTAGAACTAAAAGTTTGATGCATATAATTGCCTGTCCTAGTTTGATGACAAAGGTCTATGTTAAAGTTGATTTCATTTAATTTTTATCACTTAGGATTTGGAGTTTTAAAGGTTTTTAACTTAAATCATACTCCACTCCTATTGGTTCTCCTCCACCCATCATTATTCCATAGTCATGTCTTGTCTTATCCGAGTCACCGTGTCTTTTAGTGATTTCGCAGCGTAATCTCATTTTCCCATTTAGCAGCGCAATCATGGTTTAGCAGTTTCGCAGCGCGTCATGATTAGGCAGTTTCACAGCGCAACATTAAAAATTATAACTAACAGTGCTACAAAATCATGGATTCGTGCATTTCGCAACGAATCTTTCCCGAAATTTCATGTCCGTAGGTGAGTCATCATTTGTGTCTACTCATGTCAGTTTGTGTACCTCTTGTATCATTTCTGAACGTTCATTTGCCACTACTCCACCAATAGACTGTTGATATGCACAAAAATATCATTCCCAAGAGATTTTACCGTGCATAGACATTAATGATGGTTGTAAGTGTTGCATGAGTGACCAGTCTACCCGTTTATGTATTGAAGTGTTTCAATTTGAATTTTAGGCGAGCCTGATTATAAGCGAGGATGAATTAAGAAAAAGGAGCTGAATCACCATCTCGACCGGAGCTGTTAGACTTTGTGTGTGAAAATATCGAAGGGAAAAATGGAGAGAAAAGAGCACAGATCCGGTAAATGTCAGAGGAATGAACCTGAAGGCCTGGACATAGCCTTGAGGGATGAAGGAGTGAAGAAAGTGTTCAAAGATGTCGGGTGCTGGAAATTTTGCAAAAAACTACAAGGAGGACATGCACAGGTAACTAAGGAATTTGCGCTAAACTTCACTGATTTAAATTCAAAGATAGCTATGCTAGAAGTATACGTTTCTCCAGAAGTAATAACTATTGTAACAAAGATCCCAAGAGGACGGGAAGAATGGTTTAAAAATTTTAAATTTGATATGAATCCTTGTAAGGAGTTTTTAAAGGAGGCATATGTAAATGAAGACTTAACAAAAGCAGTGCCCAGAAATTATGTCAAGGAACATTATGAAATTCTTCTCACCTGCATACAGAAATACTTGACCTGTGAAGGAAGGTACAATAAGGTCTATTCTTACCATTTTAAACTGCTCTTGCATTTCACTGGGAAGGTCTCCATAGATATTCCTTTTTATTTATTTCGCAGTTTGAGTAAGATGTGTGATAAGGTGCAGCTGAGGAAAGAGGACTGTGAATCCTCTTTATTTCATCATGGTTTGATTAAGTTGTTAGTTTTAGATGGCCTCCAAAAGATAGGCAGAGACTGGAATTCGTTTATTTTCATGTATGGATTCCAAAGCAAGACTGGCCTTACTCCACAACCAGCCAGAGAATTCACCATAGCTGAGCTTCAAAAGGAAGTAAGAGCTAAAAAGCAAACCAAGTCACACCTAAGAAAACTAGTGAAGCCACTAATCATTCAAGAACAACCTCAGCAATCAACAAAGGAGAAAACTGAGGGTAATAAGACTATACTTGAAACAAGCAAATCTGAAGTAGTCTCAAGGGTAAGGACAAGAAGCCAAATAAATAAGGAAAAAGGTAAAGCTATAGCTGTTGAAGAGAGCCGAGTGTCTAAGGCAAGCTTGAATGATTTATTACAGGCCATTGAATTCGAGCAGTCTGAACCAATTCAAATTGATTTGACACAGTCACCGCAAGAAGGTAACAAGAAGTCTAAAGCCTCAAAAAGGCTTAAATTCGATGAGCCAGGTGAAGAATTTATTTTTAAACCCAGAAGACCTATCACAAGAAAGCAAGTAAAGGAAGCACTGCCAAGAACAGAGGAAATGATAAAGTTAGGCAAAAAGATACAAACAGAACAGTCATCACATCTCAAGGAGATTATATAGCAGCCATGAGGAGCCAAATAGAAGCAGCTGAAGATGAGATTAACCAACTGAAGAAAGCCGCTAGAGACCTGAAGGCACAGCTACGCCAGTTACCTACTAACTGAATTTTCTTTTCAGGAAAGGTTTTGTTCAAAACTTTTGTTAAATTAGCTTAGTCTTTTTGTTTTGAAGACATGTAAATACCTGCTATACATATGAAAAATCAAAGGGAGTTTTGGCAATCGAATGTTTGGGTGATAAGATTTCGGGTCAAAAGCAAGCTGTTTTAAATAATTCAGTAGTTTCGTAGCGCGCTACGAAACTGCTGTAGGTGATGATTTTAACGCAGACAGGCAGTTTTGTATTATGAACGGGAATTTTGAAAGAGAGACACCTAAAGGGTACGCAGGACATCAGATGGAGCTTTAGTAGCCGTTCAGACCAAGACAGGTGTACATTTAAAAAGGTGAAATATTTTAAC
Organism: Pinus taeda; assembly: GCA_000404065.3. Classification (NCBI taxonomy): domain Eukaryota; kingdom Viridiplantae; phylum Streptophyta; class Pinopsida; order Pinales; family Pinaceae; genus Pinus; species Pinus taeda. The sequence goes on from APFE030338955.1 coordinate 53,686, forward strand.
CCAGGTCTAAATTTATGTTATAAAGCCCCTTTATCACCGTTCAAAAGGAATTAAATGAGTTGCATACAATGAACTTTTGCCTGCACACATGTCCATCAATTCAGCCTACAACACATCAAAAATGTGGCAGTGTTCCATATCCTGGGTTATTAAAGTCTAGAAACATGCTCTTATACATTCGAGCAAATTGAGGAAAACAGGGACCAAGAAGCAAGGGACATCTCCTAATACTACTGGGCAGTTAAAGTTTCAGCGTTCAAGGTCAATATGGAGTATTAAATATCCATCTTATCCAAATTGAAAGAGGACCAGGTTTCAAAGAACAAGGAGAAGCCACTATGGCATGGAAAATGGAGTTAGAGTCATAGTTGATTTAGAACTTTTTAAAATTCCAGTCAACAATTTATTGTATTCAATAGTTAGTTAAATAGCTGATAGGTGTCATTAGAGATAGCTATCGAGTTATCAAATTCCCCTCATGATGGAGGAGGAAGCTCGAATTAGTTAGAATAAGGATTCTATATATAGTTGAAACAACAATGTAATGAGGGTTGGAAATTTTATAACAGAAGTACTGTTTTGGCTTATATAAAGACCCAATTTCAGTAATATAAGTTGTCTGCTTTTCTTCTTAGGATTCATGAAGGATTTCCATGTTCAGAATGTGTGATTTGTTCTTTCCTTAATGTCTTTTACAGTTGCATAGATGTGTAATCACTCAGAATTCACTGATTGTGCTATGATTTCCTGTATGCATTTATGAACTGTGGTTTTATATGAGTTGTGTTCTGAACATCCAAATGCTAAATGCCCTGACTTCTATGTAAAGGCAGTATCATTGTTTACTGAAGTATGATTGAATCCATAGGCCCAATGGAACTTATGTAATGTTTATCCAGCCTTCATATTTGTTAATGTTATTCCACAAGAGTTAGCCATCTTATTATTAGTCAAAATCAATAACCCTTTGAGAGAGCCCTCTTAGGCTAAGGAGGCGAAGCCTTAGTCAAAAGATTGGTTTGAAATAGTTACTTAGATTCAACCTGACCAACAGCCTATCAGGATCTGATTTTGAGATAACAGATACGATATCACACTCAATCTGAAGAAATGCCTATTTTGTGTTCCTTTTGGGACCTTGCTGGGTCATGTGGTTTCTAAACGGGGACTCATGGTAGATCTTGTGAAGATCACGGTGGTACTTAATTTGGAAGCACTGAAGAGTGTGAAATAGTTGTGCACTACCCTAGGACATACTCGATATTACAGAACGTTTATCAAGGTTATGCCCAGATCACCGTGCCTATGGAGAAGTTGTTGAAAAAGCATGTCACATTCTGCTAAAATGCAAATTGTAAGAAAAGCTTATATGTATTAAAAGAAAATATGGTCACCGAGCCGATTCTAGTCTTCCTAGATTGGAAGAAGGAGTTTCATGTACATGTCGATGCATCATGTATGGTGCTAGGAGCAGTACTGACACAAGATGGCAGAGGGGACTTGGAGCATCCTATAGCATTTGCAAGCAGAAGGTTATCCAAGGCGAAGAAGTACTATTCCACCACTAAGTGCGAAGGGTTAGGCATGATCTACCCACTCTAGAAGTTTAGACACTACTTACTGGGTGGCCATTTTAAGATGTATATGGATCATTTTGCGTTGAAGTACCTGGTCAATAATCCTGTGTTGGGGGGAGAATCTGCAGGTGGTTTTTATTGTTCCAGGAGTATGATTTTGAAGTTATTGTGAAACCTAGAATACTAAACGCAATATCAGACCATCTATCACACATCGGAATGGGGGAAGAGCCCACGAATTTGGAGGAGCGATTACCTGGCGTATAGCTATTTGCATTGCACATTACAGATGATAATTTTGAAGATATCATACACTTCCTATTGACAGGAACTACCCTGGAAGGTTACACCATCTAGCAGAAGAAAGAGATAGTGGTGGATGTAGCAAAATTTTCTATCATTGTCGGGCATTTGTACAAAATGGGGTCCGATGAGATATTGCGACGATATGTACCAAAGTTTGAAAGGAGTAGTATCCTTGTGGATTCTCATGGGGGTTTCATGGGAAGGAGTTATGCAGGAAGAGCGACCATGCAGACGATTCTACATGGAGGGTTGTGGTGGCCAACCCTCCATCAGGATTCAAAAGCTTACTGCAAAGCATGTGACATGTGTTAAAGGGCTGGCAAGCCATTGCAGAGGGATGAGCTACCTCTGAATCCGTAGATGGCATTACAACCCTTTGAAAAATGGGTGATAGATTTTGTGGGACCCATTCACCCCCCAAGGAAAGAAGACGGGAGCTAGGTACATTATCACTGCGATGGAGTGTTTGACTCGATGGGCAGAGGCACAACTTGTAAAGGATTTGATAGGTGTGACTACTCCAAACTTTGAATATGTACTGACATGATTTTGCTGTCCAAAGATTTTGATGAGTGATCACGGTACACACTTTATGAACGAGATGATTAGTGTGCTAACGAAGGAATTTCGTGTGTATCATCAGAAGAGCATGCCTTATCAGCCATAGGCTAATAAGATGGTGGAAGCATTCAATAAAGTATTGGAGAACACGTTGACCAAGGTTTGCAATGCTCAGCAAAGTGATTGGGACTTGCTCATACTAGCAGTACTATGGGCCTATCAGACGACATGTAAGAGGTTGACTGGAAAAACACCCTTTAGGCTTATATATGGTGTTGAAGTAGTGATTCCCATGGAATACATTGTTCCTAGTCTATGCATAGCAGCACTCATGGGTATGACGGATCATGGAGCCCTAGAAGAGAGGCTCGTGCAGCTGGATGAGCTTGAGGAAGAGAGATTTCTAGCTGGATTTCACCAACAGGTCCAAAAGCAACACGATAATGCATGCCACTATTGGCACATTAAGCTTCACACCTTTAAGGTAAATGACCTGGTTTTGCTATATGAAAGCAAGTTTGATAAATTTCTAGGGAAACTCAAAATGCACTAGTTAGGGCCCCATGTCATTATGGAGATTATCAACGAAGGAGCGATTCAATTGGTCAAAATGAATGGAGATCCCTTCTGAGGAAAGGTGAATGGAAGTCGATTAAATCCATACACCAGTGGTCCGACCACGTGACTATATGAAGGTAACACAGTCCTAGTGCTCTAGGCATCTGAAAGGAGGTGCAAGACTATAAAATACACTACCTAGGTTGAGAAGCTGCACGATTGGAGGATTATGCAAAGCAAGGAAGTGTCACAGGTTCACAGCAGCGTGGATGGAGCTGCGCTACATAGGGAGAAATCGCACAGGTCATTTGGAAAGTGACCTTTAAAATCAATGTTCATGATTTGACGGTATAAATTCGACCAAATGAAGTTTGCGGATGGCATTTAAGACGAATTTATGGGTAAGATCCTTGAAAATCTACTGGCAATCAAGAATTAATGAACCAAATTTGGGGGGAACGGTCTGATTTGAATTCAAAATGCCCTATAAATTACAGGTGGTTTCCTAATGAAAACACTTGGCATTTTGAGAATTGAGTTGTCGAGCTCTCAGGTGCACATAAACCGAGACTTCTTCAAGGCTCTAATAGTGAGTTTAGCATTTTATAACTTACAAAAGATGTCATGAGCATTGTTGATTAGTGTTATGTCGACACATACCACAACTATAGATAATGAAGAAGTGATAGCAAAGGAGTCAGTGTAGGAAATTGTTATGGAGGCCGAAGAAGCTTCTCCAGAGGTTGTTGAAGTATTAGTGGAAGTCCCCAAATTACCAAGGACTCTAAGCCCAAAGCCCACCCCAACCAAGGAGAGTCCAAAGGATAAGAAGGGCAAGCAGCTTGTAATACTGGTGTGTGCATCGCCAAGAGGAAACCCACTAAAGGGCAAGCCCACTATAGAGGAAAAGGGAAAAGCCATAAATCTGGAGTTGGAGGAGGAATAAATTGAAGACATCCTGATGGATGAGGAGGATGTGGGAATAGATGTGGAGAAATTTGAAGGCCAGGGTGCTAACCCTATCACTCGCTTTCTTGAGTATGTCCCTTTGTGCAAGGGCAATACCAAGGTGCCAAAATATATTGACAAGAGCAAGGTCCCCTTGCAAACCCCTCTGCTGCGGGATGCAATTGTTTTTGAAGGATAGTGCTTGGGGTAGGTTCCTCTATTAAAAATTGAAGACTGGGACTTGGCTAACCATGAGAAGTTCCCACACCTAGCAACTGAGTAGCTAATGTGCCACATTATCAATACAACCAATGGAATGACTACATTGGAGCTGTAGAGGTGGCTCAGAGGAGTAGACAAGGTAGGTTTGCTCAGCCTGCTATGGGTGCCACACTACAACTGCAACCCAGTTATTGTATTGGTCAACAAGAAGCTTCTATGCTTGATGCATGATGGGTGTATATGGATGGAGGATCCTATACCCATCATTGATAGATTGATCCACATGATCACATGGTTTCCTTACACAAGAGAAAATTTGGCCATGATATTTGGCAGAAAAGGTGGTGAGCAGGCCCTTGCAGAGGTCATGAAAGAGAAGTTTAACCTCGTAAAGAAGTTACGTGGATATGCCATATCCAGCATCTGTGACCATTATTTAAAGATAGCTACATAGATTTTCACAGGGAAGGTGATGAGGAAGTGTCACACAGATGAGGTGTCCGTGCCTGTCGTCGGGCTAACAGCGCAGTGTGCCAAAGGAGTTCAGTTCAATTGGGTAGACTATCTCTACAGTGAGTTCCTTGAAAACTGCCACAAAGCATAGGAACTTAGCAAGATGTTCCACTACACGTGGCTTTTGTTGTCTATCATGTTGGTAGCATGGGAGCTGCTAGAGGAGAGTCACTTCCCTTCAGTCGTGCTAAACCTACCAAAAGTAGTGAAGTACGCTTCGCTATGGGTGACCAAGGATGCACAACGCATCAAGGAAAACAAGATATTCCAGATCTTAATGGAGATGAACATCCACATGACCATCAATCGCAAACCGTTGTTATTTCCTACAGTTTTTTCCAACCTACAGGGCTACGCAAAATTTAAAGCAAATTTTCACCATGTGTCCATCAGGGTGTGGAAGGACCTTACACAGAAATGGTATGACTTGCCTTACCTAGCAATGGATGATGCCATTGATACAATACTTGATCGTTGGTCATAATAATGGCACGCTGCAGTAGACTTGGTGGTGGGAGGGATCAATTCCACTGCATAGAAAAAGAAGGAGGAGGCCAAGCTCAAGATGATGCAGCTAGTAGAAAAGGGAAGGAAGGAGGCCACTGACAAGTTCCAAGCAGAGCATGATGCCACTCAGAAGATAGGGAAGCAAACAGGTGGAACATAGTAGGGCTCTGAAAAAGGTGCAAGGTCATCCTAACCTGGTATGGAGGAAGAGACGGACGAGTAGATGGAGCAGCACAGTGCAGACCCATAGGCGACGTTCACCCACATCAAGCCTCCAAGGGAGCAGGAGAAAGGAGGGTCTAGGAAGAAATCCAAGGCCACTAAGATACCGCTCAACCCAATCACCCTTACCAAGGGTAATTTGCATGACATCAGTGACATGGTGCGAGATGTCACCACGGAGGCCCTACAATAGTTTGAACAACATCATAAACGGTTGGGTAGCAGAAGCCCCGCGTAACGATCATGGTGCACAAAGCTTGAAATTTTGGGTAGAGATAGGGTAAAGACTCTGTGGAATGTGTGAAGCGTGAATTATACTAGGGCAAGTCAAAGGGTTGTCCGCCCAAAGATGATGTAAAGGAATGTAAGTTGAGTCAGCCCGCCCATGGTTTGTAGACCATGGAAATGTATAAATAGAGCGAGGCTCTATGGTTAGGGGTAGCTAGTTTTTTGATATGTAATGGCTTTATGAGAAGAAAAGTCTTGAAGCATCTGTAAGTCTGAGTCGAGGGTATTGGGTAGTAGATAGAGGCTCTGCAGCTATGTGCACAGAGGCCTGGAAGAGTCTTCACCTATGTGCACAGACCCCTGCAGCTAAGTGCACAGGATGGATTTGGATGTATTGGTGAAGAAATTGAATAAAGATAAGTTGATTCTAAAATTTTGTGTTAAACCTGAATTATTTCGGATCTGACTAATGTATGGTTAATATAACTGTTTGATTTATGCACATATGCTTATGATATGAATATAGGTGAATATGAATCTATTCTAAGTGTGTGAACTGGTTAATTCTGATAAATGTTTGCTTAAAGACCATAAAAATTAGATTGAATCTATAAACAATGCATTAATAAGTATTAAGGAGTATTTTGCGTCTGGATCTACGTGAAGTAGAGAGGTGTGAAGCCACGGAACAGTGCACAAAACCTATAGACCACATCAAGACATCCCAATGGTGCAGAAAGCTAGTTTCAGCACCCTCCCTTGCTATCTCAGGTGAGACCTCAGTCTGCGCTCCGCGGGTTGTTGCCGAAAGGGCCAGTAGCTGCAGGATTTGTTTGGCTAAATAACTCTTCCGAACCTAGTTCAAGCCCCTATAAGCCAACAAATGGTTCCGTTGATGGGATTTGGATCTACCTAAGGGTTGTCTGATGTTTGAATGCTGGAACCGTACAAAGAAAGAGCTTGAAGAGTGGTGGGATTTGAAGCTCCACCAGTTCGTCGTTCAGGAAAACATAAACACGTGGATATCGATAGAAGATTGGTTGGACTGTTATATATACACAGATATCCACAAGATCTTCTTCGCAACATTTCCTATAGAGTTATACGAGTGGATCGCGAGGTTAGCTGACAGTGTGGGAAGGTGTAGATTAGATCAGCCTATTGTGTGGACTCCAGAACTAGTGCACAGGCTAGAAGCCACCGACGATAAAATTGCACGCATAGTAGATCATTGGCTAGATTATAGTGAAGCAAAAAGGTGATTTCTCCAAGGAGCGCAGGGTAAGTATATCAAATCATTGAATACTTGGATTAAGATGTTGTTGTGTGAAAAACAGATTATGTGCATCTATTGATGTCTGGAGTAATGCGGAGTGGAAGAGGTTACCGAAGAACAGGAGGGATAAAGAGTAGTCCTCTGATTTCTATCTCACATGAGAGCAAGGAAGATCTTGTAAGTTTCTCACCAAGAAGTGCAGTCTGGTTGATTATGGAGCGCTTCCCACTGACACCACCTCTGTCCACGCACCACTCACTTCACCTACATCAAACCCATCCACACTGACACCAATCCCACCTCCTCCACCACCAAAAGTTGGGATGGCGAGTGCAGTCCAGCTAGTGATATTTAAGGGTGTAGGAAATGAGGAAGCAGGCCAGTTCTAGTTTGTGATAAAGTCTGTATGGGATGCTCAAGGCATCACAGATGATAACATCAAGAAAGCTACCTTAGTTAGGATGCTGCAGGACCGCACATTGAGCTGGTACATGAAATACTCAAGCGATCATCTAGATGAGGGAATAACAGTAATCCAGGAGGCTCTAAACAAAGAATTTGGTCGAACAAAGTCAGAAGCATAATCGGTTACTGAGTTCAAGGAAATCGCAATCTTACCAGGTGAAACCCTATGGGATTTGGATCAGAGATTGAAAAGAACCATTCGCGAGGCAAACATGACACTATCGGATGCACAACACTGCGCTTGGTTTATCGTGTCATTGACACCGTATCTGAGGACGGCTCTATCACAACAAAAGATCTCAACCCAAGCTGAAGCATTGGAGACGGTAATGCGGTTGAAAAAAACCCCAATACAGAATCCAGGGTTGGGAGTACAACAAATCCAAGTGCAAATACAAAACATATGTCTAGAAATGCAAAGTTTGAAACAAGGGAAGGTGCCTCGGATAGAACTATGAGATGAAGTGTGGCGTATCAAATGTAAGGGCCAGGGCCACGATAAGGACCATTGTTCGATCTTCGCAAACTTTTGTAGGATGGTGGGCCACAATGAAAGAAATTGCTGCAGTTATGAGATGTTGATGGATTCAAAAACTACTTATCGGATGTAGATAGAAGTGCGTGGGTAGGATCCTGCCGCACCACTCGTGCGAGGAGGATATGAAGGACGCAAACAGGGCTGCTGGGGAATGGGACCTAGATAGGGATGAGGACAATTAATTTTCTATAATTATGGAGGACCGAGGCATTACACGCTTGATTGCATGAACCCGACCAAAGCCTATTTCCCTTACTGTTACCGATTTGATCATGAAGTAGTTGATTGCCCCATGTTGATTTCTCAGATACGGGAAAAGGGGGTTCTTTCGGCTAACCCTACTTAGAACTTCCAAATGATGAAGGCTGAACCATGCGTGGAAGATCCTAACGTAAATATGATGCTTAGAAGTGGCACTGTTATAGGGGAAGATAAGGGGAAGTAGCTAGAGGCGGATACATGGGTCCATAAGGCCCCCTCAAAACAACTAGAATTTTACTTGGAGCATGCAAAGGAAACCTTTATGGAAGCCAAGAAGAACTTCGCAGAAGCTTCTACTTTGGATAGTAAGGATCAATTCGGACCAAAGAAGGATACTTCTATGCTAACCACCTTCTTAGAAACATGCATGAAGCTACTCAAGGATGCTAAAGTAGTGAAGGGACTGCAAGAATTGATAACTCGATGTGCAGGAGCAGACGAACCATGAATGGTCTAGAAGTTAGGCAAACATGCTTTTTGCTCTAGGTGGGAAGTGTGATTGACTGTCCAGATTGGAGACTATGAAATGGACCATGTCATTTTGGATTTGGGGTCTAACCCGAAATTTCCTACCAAAACAGACTTGGCAGCGCATGGACAGGCCCACACTACAATGGTCCCTAATATAGTTACAGATGGCTAACCAACAAAAGATCCTGCCCATGGGAAAACTGCACAAGGTTACAGTACACGTCGATGGCACTAGCACACAAACCGATTTTGAGGTCATAGAAATTGTGGATGATAGTAACCCATATCCTGCATTGTTAGGGATATATTGGGCCATGGAAATGAATGGATTCATCAACCTCAAGAAATGAAAAATAATATTCGAAAAGAAATCTCTCCGCGTAGTGGTTCCATTGGATCCAGCTGAAGGGGCGTGCTATATTGAGCCAGTGTGCGATGAAGAGAGTAGTGGTGAGTTCGACTGTATCTACTAGATTACAACGCAAGATCAGGACATGGTAAATCCAATAGCAGATGGTAGACTCTCATGGGACCATGATAGTTCTTGCACATCAGACTCAGATGAAGAGATTGAACGATGGAAGAACAGACTGCATGAAGTAACCACACTAAATTGTAACAGGATGGTGACCATAGGGGAAAAGGAGTATCCAGTTGATCAGTATGAATCGATGAAGAGGAAAACAAACCCGCCAGAAGTATCTGTGAAGGCACCATGCACAACCATTGCTTTAGGAAAGGGTGCAGTTCTGAAGAATTGAAGGAAATGTCATGGACATCGAAGGTAGGCACGTGCATGGATGGGAGAGAGAAACAAGGTAAGCATCCCTCGCCAGCATAGGCTAGAGGTGTATGATGTGCAGACAACCAACCAACTTAGAATTAGTAGCCCAAAGCCACCATAGTAAACTGGTTCACTAGCAGCCGATGCTAAGGTCAGCAAGGAATCAGGGGGAAGCACTCACAGCAGTCACCCGATAAAACAACCCAATGGGAATTTGTGGATACCACGGTTTCAATGGGCCTGTAATAGATGATAGAAGGGAACCCAGAAAAGATAGGGTAGCCACAGGCCCCGCAACATCAATAAACTATGGGTACGGCCAAGGAAGAAAAGTGTGTTAAGAAGGGATGGATTTAGAAAAGTAGCATGTCGCTGCACCCACGAAAGTTGTGCCAGTATGCACATAAAGATATTAGGCCAAGTTCAGTATCCCACAGCACAAGAATGAGCTATTACCCTACTATCATGGTTGCGCTCGCATTTACAAAAGAACACACCCCCCATAATAGTGCCTACCGACAGAATGGCTACCTAGATGCTTGAGAGGTGCTTGCAGCCCAGGTTAGCAGGGAAGTTGAGAAATCGCACTGAAAGTGCGAACACCAGACTAGCGTTAGAAACTACAGCCTCAATGCCCCAAGTAGTTGAAAGAAGGCGTGGGACTATAAACAAGTCTGTGGGAAGCAGACATGGAAAAAAGATTCTCTACCAAGTCATTTAGTCCAAAAGATCGTAGTTGCGCTCGAAGGATTGCACTACCACGGGGAGAAGTCGAAAGATGATTGTTAGCAACATTATTCATGACAAGAAAGTCAGGTTACGTCAGAGAGGAATAGGCGGCAGGACATTAAGATGAGAGTTTCAGACTAGATATGCAAAGATCTACCGTTTAGATTCCACTAATAAACTAGAAAAGGAGGCAAGGGATTTTTTCAGATCTCATAATCTATGGATGGCATTGGAATATTGGCACTTTGAACTAGTGAAGAGTAGTGAGTACTCGGCTACCAGGCACCCCATGTGTACCATGGCCAGAACCTGAGCAAAATTTGTAAAGGAGCTACAACTAAATGAGGAAGAGCCTAAGGATGTGACTCAGGTTTCAAAGTTCCAAAGTCTCCACGCACACCATGACCCAGGAAGAATAAGCAGATGGTAGGGGCAGTTCGGGCCTCACCAAGATTCAAAAAACTATCGACAGTTGACAAAGGAAAAGCAGTCACCATCGAACCCATTGAGGATGACAATGATCTGAAAGCCTTGATTGATTAGATCGATGCACAAGATGAGGAAGAATATGTTGCATTCCAAATTCTGCCACTACCTTCATATATTTCTCCATGGACTATGACAACTAAGATACCAAAGGACTTGAATGCTACCAAGACTACACTCCAGATCCTGCTTCTTCCAAATGAAATAATGTTCGAAGGGTTTCCAATGGGAACGTTCCAAGCATCAAGTTCAAAGATTGGGACCTTGCAGACAGTGAAAAGTTTCTCAAATTGGCCGAAGATAAGTTATTACCATAGAAGTGGTTACCAGGTGTGTAGAAGGTAGGATTATTGAATTGCAGGTGGATACCTCACTATCACCGCACGACCATCACCATATTTGTGATTCTACAGTTGCTCTGTCTCATACATGATGGATATCTCTATTTGGAATAGTTGATTTTGATCACAACTCACTTAAAGGGAATGACCCCATAGTCATACCAGGAACAAGTAGTGAGGTAGGCCTCGCCGAAACAATGAAGGTGAAATACCAGCTAGAAAAAGGAAAGCGTGGGTATGTAATAGCAAGCAACAATGACCATGCAGTACGAGTCGCCACTTAGCTACTAGCTATTAAAGTCATGAGGAAGTGTTGTGCAGATGACGTGCCAGCTCCTATCATTGCGTTGGCGGGGTAGTGTGCCAAAGGGATTCAGTTCAATTGGGCATAGTGTTTATGTGACAAATTTCTGACCAATTTTCAAGAAGCACGGGACAAAGATAAGACATTTCATTATGCATGGTTGCTCTTATCAATTCTTTTGGTTATAGGTGAACTGTCGTAGGAGAGCTAGTTTCCCAGCATTGAAGATAGCCTACCCGAAGTAGTGTGGTATATTTCACTCTGGGCTACAAAGGACACAACAAGGGTTTCTGAAATCTGGGCTTTTTGGACCTCCTTGGAAGGGAATATATAGACAAAGATTGCTCGAAGACTACGGATGTCCCCCATGATCTACAATAATTTCCAAAGCATGACTGAGTTCAAAGCATACATGCATCACTTGTATATCTGGGTGTGAAAGGATCCAAAGTGATCATGGGACACACTTCCGTTCATTAAAATAAATGATGTCATATACGAGTTATTACCGGCATCACCTCTAGAATGGCGTGCCCCAGACAAGGTCGTTCTCGAAAAGATGGCAACACAAAAATAGAAGAAGGAACACCAACAATAACTCACCCAATTGGCATAAAAGACATGTCATGAACAAAAGGCTGCTTTGTAGCAGGAGGCTACCAAGAGCCCAACAACAGAAGAGAACCAGGTAGATCAGGAAATGGACTTGGAACAGGACCCGCAATAGGAAATGGAGATCCAAGACCACCTCAAGCAATCGTGCGGTAAAAATTCACTGGCCACATGGAAAAAGTCCAAAACAACGAACGCTCTAGAAAATTAATTCATTGAAAACAACCAACCAACAAGCAATGTTCCCACCAGTACGTTGACCGAACTAATCACCGAGCAGAAAACTATGTTGGGGGAGATCCAAGTGCAGTTGTAGGCATTATAGGTGCAACCCTTGGGTAGGGTCACCCTATAGCCAGCAGAAGATACAACCGCTGCGGAGTAGATGGTACACACGCACACACCAAACACCCTACCGTTGCCAGCAAGCGCTATCCTAGCCAAAGCTACAGGTGAAGAACATAGTTGGGGATTAAATCTAGCCACCCTGTCTAGGGAAATACTATACCAACTATAAGAGGGGGTAACTAATGACCTTCGTGCTAGGGAAGGTCGCGCCTTCCACACCTTGATAGCGCATAAGGAAAATTTAGAACAGGTCACTCACTAGAATGAGGACTTGGCTGCACACTACCAGGAAGTAGAACAAGCTGTGATGGAGGCATGTAGCATGGTACTAGAGCTAGCCATCCCTAGAGACCTCCCAAGAGCTACCAAGATTTAGCACATGGAATTCGGATTTCGTACAACCCAAGAGGAGGCCGAAAGAGCCTAGGGGGAACTAACATTACAAATTGTAGAGCTTCGCCTCAAGGCACAGCCACCCACACCTCCAACAGAATGAGAATAGTGTCGTAGTGAAATTCAAGCTAGATTGGAAACAATGAGGAGCATTATCCACGAATACTCGAGACTACTAGATCAGTCTCTTGTTATGCTCACATCCCTCCAGGAGGGCCCAACCATACAATAAGTGGAAACCAAGGTGCGCAAGTTACAACAGGCCTATGACACTGGTGAGCTCCAGTATTGTAGCAATAATGCTACAACTCCTGGGGCTTCCTGTCTCTCATTTTATCAACCCGGTAGTTCATACAAACTTGGAAGCGACGGTGTTGTATGCACAAGTACTAGCTCTTGTCGCAGCTGTCACTTGGTCAGCTGGCACAAATCCACTAGGGCTCAAGCCAACTTCTATGGGTTCACAGAAGAAGCTTTACCAATGATGGATGAAAGCTAGCTCAAAGAAGACTAATCTACTTGACAAAAATGAACTGAAAGAAAATCAAAGCATGTAAACCTAGGAAACCCTAATTTAACTAGTCTAGCCTCTATAATGCAAATGATGTGAAGGAAACTTCTACCAATGCTACTGTTACCTCTGATAAGTGAAAACGCATGGATATAAACTGCTTGCATCATAAAAGACATGTTTTTGTATTTTTCCTTTAAGTGGATGGGATGATCGTGATTGTGTGCTAATTAGGGTTTGGTTATGCAGATGGGATGGAGAAGGAAGGAAAGCGTGTGACAGGTTGGGGAGGCTAGGTGAGGTCCCTATGGACCCTTAGCATCCATCCACAGAGGTTTTCCACATTCAGAAGGTCAGCAACCGAGTGAACGGCCTCCTACAGGATGTCTGCAGGGGATCCTACAGGATACTCAGAGGTTTCTACAGAATGTCTATAAACTGCTACAGGATGACCTACCGTGAAGGTTTGAAGTGATGGAGGAGTGATGGAATGGTAGGAAGAGATATGTGAGGTAGGGATAAGGCTGGTGATGGCTCAGAAGTGGAGGAATGAGATAGGAAATGGGTGTAGGGAGTATGTTGGAGGTAAAGGGTTATGTCAATGAAAGGTTAGGAAATGAAGTTACGTGAGGAGTGGAAGACTTTGGGAGAGGATAGAACGAAGTGAAGGTCGAGGAGATATGTTTGCATGCGTGACCAAGATAGAGGAGATGGTAATGGAACGAGAAAGAGGAGTGTAAATGAAACAAATGATTATGATTGTCACCAAACCGAAAATGCATCAACCTAAATTACTTATGCCATGAATACAATGAACAACAATCCAAAACGCGAAGAGAAATATGTATGAGGCTGTGATGAAAGTATGTGTGCAGGTGTGAATGACAAGGAAGCATCTAATCAAAACCGTGACTGTATTGCAGCAATCATCGAGTAAAGTAATGCGTGTTTTTGGTGGCCAGTTATGGACTGCACCCCAATCTTCAAGAGAGATGGCAGTGAGCCTTAACAACCGTTTTGCTGGAGCTCCAATTGATGGTATCTATCCTCTGCTACACTAAACAAGTGGAAACAACTGCACCATAAGCAAAATCTATCCTACTCATAAGAAAACCAAATCACCAAAATGTAATTCGAATTGCATGTGCAAACGAAAACTTAAAGTGCTGGAAATGAAATGGAAACAACACTACAGCAGAGGGGATCTATGGCTCTCAGGTTGGGCCCTAACCTGAGAGCTATAGTCTCCTTAAGAAACTCAGAACTAGATCACAAACTGCCTTCTTTATTCATAATCTGATGTCATGCCAAATTGGCTTACAAAAAGGAATGAAAACTGAACTGTGCTCCAAAATTACAATAGCAATACGAGAGTTTCAACAACCTATCTAAGGCTAAGGCCTTCATACTTATACAAAAACAATGATCCACCAAGTGCCCTTGATTTTAGGAGCTCGGCTGTCCAACTAGAGTCTAACTGCGGATGCTGTAGGGCAGTCATAACTACTGTTCCTGTGGAACAGTTTATGACTGGTGTTCCTGTAGGACAACTGGCTGCTTCTTAAGCTCAGAGGGGAGATGGAATGGAGCTCAAAGTTCTTGTTGGGAATCACGAGGAATGTCCCAAGACCGTGGACATCTCTCCAGAAAATCAACAGTGCCACCTCATAGTCTCCTTATCCCCTTTTTCGTTGTCTCTTGCTCCCTTTTTAATGCCAAAACCTGGAATCATAATGCATTAGTCACGTAGATAAAGTGTCTAACCTTCTTCCTACAAACAACATGAATAAACTAAGAAATGCATGCATAAGAAAATAAAAATGAATGGTTTGAGCAAGTAAAATAGGCCAAAATGAGCCCAAATTGTACCAAAATTGGGGCTCATCAGACACTACTCGAGGGATTACACAAATGGTCTCTATCACATAGTGATTGGCTAAAATGAAGGAGGCCTAGGCTCTTAAGGCCCAAGTTGACATGGTGCAGAAAAAGGAGGTAGTACTTAAAGAACACATCTAGCCCTGGCTCGATGAAGCGTTTAGAGTCTCTACAACTATTGAAGGCAAGTTAGCGCATATGCAGGAAATGTGTGATATTGATCAAGCAACTGCAAGTGATAGGCATGCATCAGTGGCTCACTTGGAATAGGTACAAAGCTTGCAATAGAATTTGTTGAAGGGACACGTGACATGCAGAAGTTGCTGACCGACCTTCATGCGAAGGTTCCTGCACCAGCTGAGTGACTCGAGACGAGTCACGATGATTTTGTTGGGGGATTATCGGGTAGCAGAAGCCCCGCATAATGGTCATGGGGCACAAAGCCTAAAATGTTGGGTAGAGATAGGGTAAAGACTCTACAGAATGCATAGAGCATGAATTATACTAGGTCAAGTCAAATGTTTGTTCGCCCAAAGATGATGTAAGGGAATGTAAGTTAAATCAACCCTCCCATGGTCAACGGACAATGGAAATGTATAAATAGAGCGAGGCTCTATGGTTAGGGGTAGCTAGTTTTTTGATATGTAATCTTGGATCTTATTAAGGAATTTAGACTTTTGTGATCCATAACATTGTTTAGAGAATTTTCGGCAAAATCACATAAATCATCATTTGTCGACGCGTTTCGAACCAACTAGTGTGATTTCTCTGAAAATTCTCTAAACAATCTTGGATCTTATATGTTATGGGTTTATGAGAAGAAAAGTCTTGAAGCATCTATAAGTCTGAGTCGAGGGTATTGGGTAGTAGATAGAGGCTCTGCAGCTGTGTGCGCAAAGGCCTCGAAGAGTCTGTAACTGTGTGCATGGACCCCTGCAGCTGAGTGCGCAGGACAAATCTAGATGTATTGGTGAAGAAATTGAATAAAGATAAGTTGATTCTGAAAATCTGTGTTAAACCTGAATTATTGCAGATTTGAATAATGTATGGTTAAGATAATTGTTTGATCTATGCGCGCATTCTTACGATATGAATATAGGTGAATCTGAATCTATTCTAAGTGCGTGAACTGGTTAATTGTGATAAATGTTTTCTTAAATACCATAAAAAGTAGATTGAATCTATAAACAACACATTAAGGAGTATTAAGGAGTATTTTGGGTCTGGATCTGTGCGAAGCAGAGTGGCGCGAAGCCATGGAACAGTGTGCAAAACCTCCAGACCACATCAAGGCATCCCAAGGGTGTGGAAACCTGGTTCCAACACCCTCCCCTACTATCTTGGGTGAGACCTTAGTCCGCCCTTCACGAGCTGTTGTCAAAAGGGCAGGTAGCTATGGGATTTTTTTGCCAAATAACTCTTCTGAACCTGGGTCAAGCCCCTATAAGTCAACTGTAACTAATATTGGGGGTTATTAAGACAGGTCTGTAGGAGCTACAGACCCGTGCATTACATGTTAGCATGGTGTCCACTAGCCTTGCTATCGACACTTAAGAAGCTACCGAGATGCTACGAGGAGGAATGGTGAATGGTCCCAAAGTTGGCCATTCCTGAGGAAGAACCAGTCGAGTTGCATGTCCACAAGCTAGCCATAGCGTTGCACGATGCTCATATAGAAATGGCGAGGGTTCAATTGGAGTTGAACTTGCAGATCACTGAGTTACAGTTGAAGGCCCAACCTTCAACTCCACCAGAAGTAAAGGAGCAACATGCAACCGCTATCACAGAAGCAATAGCGGTGGTTGATAGTGCAGTAGCAGACTTCACGCACCTTTTTTAGTAGTCCTTCAAGGTCCTCACAAGCTTGTGCGAGGACCCTAATGTACAACGACTGTAGATAGAAGTATGCGAGCTACAGTAGTGCTATGATGAAGTCAAAGGTACAACATGAATTGTCACGCTAACACAAAGACTGGCAAATTTGTAGGAGGCCAAGCTGTTAAAAGTGCAGGTGGATGCAGAGTTGCATAAGGAAGTAGTGCTGAAGGTGTGATTGAAGCCATGGCTAGATGATGAATACATGGTCATGACCTCTGATGAAGGAAAGCTTGCAACTTTGCAAGAAACTCAGCAAAAGCTTCAGGTTGAAAGCTCAGGAGTAGTGACCAAGTAGATGGTTGAAGATGTGAAGCAGGCGGCCACATAGTGCATTGTCGAGGTTGCAGTGATATAGGTCGAGCTGGGAGGTCTTCATGCTAAGATCTATGTGCCTACTGGGTAACCTGAGGGTGAGTCACGATGTTTGTGTTGGGATCTTGTTGGGAACAGGATTCTCCAAGGACAGTTTTGGGGCTAAAAGCGCATGTTTTGGGTCAACTTTTGTAATAAAGTGTAAAGTCTCCACATTTTGTGATCACGGAGCATGAAGGTGTCATGAGTCATAAAGGGTTGTCTTCTCTTATTTTGTAAAGTAAATTTGGATGTAAACATCTGCCCATGGTTCGTGGACCACGGGATTGTATAAAAACGAGCTAAGTAAGTAAGCTCTAAGTAGTCAAGAGTAATATGTTGAAGTATTAAGTCTTGAGCGATAAAGAGAAAAGTCTAGGTTTCAAGTCATAGCATATGTAGAGGCTCTGCAGCTGAGTGTGTAGAGGCCTAGGGTAGAAATATGCAACTGATTGTGCCCACCGCTATAGCTATGTGCACAGAATGGGTAGAGTCTGTAACCATATGAAGATATCAATAAAGAGAGGAATTATGCAAATTATGTATCTTTGTTTCCTATTAATTCATCTTGTCATATTGTGTAAGAATTTCATTTACAATGCTTATGTGATGCGTGAATGTATGTAATTACTTTAGATAATTGAACACAATTAAGGATATATATTTACCCAGTGCTGAGTGTGATTGTTTAATAACATATGTAAGACACTTAATCTAGTTTGGGAATCTGCATGATACAGTGTCCTAGCAGTGCGAAAGTACCTTAACGTAGGTTAGGGCTACACAAAGGTCAATCGTACCCCTTCGTTGAGGTACTGACAGGCGGAATGAAGGGCTAAATAGACAGATACCTAGAACTTAATGACCTACCTGAAAGAAGGAACAAAAGGAATAAACTAACATCACAACCATCTCAGGATGCAGAAACTTGGTTCCAACATCCCCCCATACTGCTTCGGGTGAGACTTCAATCCATGCTTCGTGGGCTAATGTTGAAAGGGCCAGTAGTGTAGCAATTTGTTTGGCTAACTAATGTTGAACCTGGGTCAGGCCCCATGCAACCAACAATTTATCAGTAATTTTTGTGTTAGCATGCCCAAGCGATAACCTCATCATTCTTTGGTAATCCTACCATCCAATAAAACTATCCTTATGTGTATCCCACCATCGTGCAGGTGTAGCACATAGTTCCAACTCTAATGCTTGGAAGAGGTTATCCTTAGGGACTTCACACTCAAATTCATCCAAAAATAGATGTACATCAATTAAACCATCATAATAGGGTAATTTCCTTACCTACTACGTAACACAGCGCAACGACTTCATCATCATATTGCATCACAATGTAGACAGTTCATGCAAGTGATTATGCCAATGCTCCAACTCTTCATTTGAATCAGAGGTGGAGGACACATGTAATCGATCCACATGTTGTTGGATTGATCTAGTCCTAATCCCACACTGTTATCTTGTAAATCTAATCCAATTCATCATCACTTTCATTATAATCATGGATGGTTTTACTATAATGTGCTCCTTCTATAGGATCTAGTGGCACTATAACCCACAATGACTTTGTTTCAAGTCACATCATCCTCTTGTTCAAATTAATTACACCATTCATGTCAATAGCCCAATCAATTCCCGGGAGCATGGGGTAGGGATTACTATCATCAACAATTTTTATAACTTCAAAGTCTGCTACCACGTTCACACCTTCAATATCAACTATAACTCCATATAACTGTCCCATGGGGATGATTTTTAGTTGGTTCACCATTCTAAGTTGAATCGGAGACCACTGTAGTGCAGGTCTCTATTATACAAGAAAATGACCTCCTCACAACCTCAGAGGAGAAAGACATGATGACTGAAGGACTGACCAAGTTCACAGGCCCAATTGTCAATCTAATGTTGTCTAGGCACTAGCAACCTACTTTATAATGCTTCCTAGCAAGGATAAGGGTGCGATAGTGCCTAGGGTAACTATTTCTATTACCTCGGGAAGAGTACTAGTGGACCTGCATGAGTTTATATGGGTCAAGGGAACAAGTTGACCAAGAAATATCCCAAGATTCTCTCCTATGTCAGCTCACAAAAGCAGGGAAACATCAAAACTCGACCTGTTTGGAGGAATTATTAATTCCTAATGGAGTATGCAAATGGGAAAGAGCACAAAGGCATGGAAACATCACTCCTTTTTCCTAATGGAACTCATGAAGGACTTGGCAACCCTATCCTCACATGCTATATATACAAGGCTAGGGCCATTGTGAAAGAGATCGAACCATTTCAAAGGATTGCCTATTTGACTGTCGAACATAATCTCAGACTAAGGCTTTAGAAGAGGCTAAGAAGGGAGAGAGAGAGAGAGGAGCTGGAGGGGTAAGGGAAGGCTGATACAACCGATGGTTGTAATCAATATTTTCTACATTAATATAGAACAACAATTGTGTTGTCCACTCTGTGATGTTGGTAGTATAACTTGTTTATATGTTCATGCAATGTCATTATTATGACTGGCTTAGATATATGCAACTAGATATCATTATATGTTCATGCATTGTTTATCAAGGTTTTATGTTGTGATATTATGCTTGTCTATTATATGTGCAATTTTTGATATAGAGTTGGCTCAGGGTTCTTCCGCTTAGCTACATTGAACTCTTCAAAAACACCACACTTTGATATTCATTTGTTAAGCATACATATGCATGCATCTTTATGACAACTGCAGCTAATCTTACAATCTGTCAAGGATCCTGGGAAGATTCTTGATGGTTTCTACATCATCCAAACACCTATCCATTAATCCCTATAGAAGAATTGGTGACTCCGCTAGGGACTACACTTAGTTCCCACTTTTTCATAGAAAGCTCCTCAATCTCTCTTTACTACAGGCCTTCCTGTACTTCTTCATTATGTTATGAAACCAGCTCAAGAAAAGATAGAAAAGATAGATCAACGCCTTAGAATTAAGCCTCTTCGAGGGGGCAACCTCCTTTACATTACATAAATGAACAATTCTTGGATGATACAAATGAAAAGACCTCCTATAGGAGTCTAAGGGGTCATAACATAATCAGAGCCTACATAACAATAATAATGTAAGGGCACATAATAACAATAGTGGGCTTCTATGGGGCACAATAGTAACAATATGGGCACTACATGGGTACATCAATATAATAAGTGGGTTGTACTAATAACAATAAGGGGTTACACTAG
>APFE030338955.1:75182-86596 GCA_000404065.3 Pinus taeda
TTTTACTTTCTAGTATGTCACAAAGCCCTTTTACTCTTTCCAATTGTTGTGGTGTTTCTCTAAAGAAGGTGTTGCTCTTTGTATCCTCATAATGTGCTATCATTTCCTCCGTGAAAATTGACACGTAACAAGTTTTTTACGATAACAAAGCCCTTTATACCATAAAAATTGATCTGGTTCTAAATATGAAGATGTAATACATACCTTTTGTAATAATGGTACACCATGTAGATCAAAATATTGCTCCATCTAACATATCCAATTTACTGGATCCTTGCCATCAAACTTCCTCATCTTGCTTTTTCTTGATTTTAGGAGCTCGATCTTGAAATAACGGTAACTTTGTACGTTAAGATATTTAAGTTCTGAAAATATGACCTGTAGTATCCCTCTGTGTCCTCTTGCTAATGCCACAAGTATGACCCAAATTGGATTTTTCAAGGAAGAGTTATGCGAAATCTCCCACAGTGACTTGATTATAGACTAGTACCGTAGAGCGAACTTGTACGACGTGCCACGAGTCACTGTTTCGACCTTTGGAGTTGAAAAATGCATATAAGAAACTAAATTCCTTCCTCTTTCTGCACCTTCTTACGAAATTTCAATCTGATCTCCAGAGAAAAATTTATGACGCTTTTCCCTAGGTTACCTGTTTTGAGTGTAATTCAGGAGTCTGCAAAAAGGCCAACTTCCTCAGATCATATCTCCGCAAATATCCCACGAAATGCTCTGAAATTCAGACCCAAATTTCAGCGCCAATTATTCCCAAATGGGTTTTTTTTGTGACTTCTGAAACGTCACAGAGAAAAAGTTATAGCGAAAATGCCACGATGACATGTTTGGAGCAGCGAAACCCTAGAATCCAAAGCTCTGATACCAAATGTTATGAAACCAGCTCAAGAAAAGATAGAAAAGATAGATCAACGCCTTAGAATTCAGCCTCTTCGAGGGGGCAACCTCCTTTCTATATTACATAAATGAACAATTCTTGGATGATACAAAATGAAAAGACCTCCTTTCTATATATAGGAGTCTAAGGGATCATAACATAACCAGAGCTGACATAACCAATAATAATGTAAGGGCACAATAATAATAATAGTGGGCTTCTATGGGGCACAATAATAACAATATGGGCACTACATGGGTACATCAATATAATAAGTGGGTTGTACTAATAACAGTAAGGGGTTACACTAGTAGTATAGGGGCCTAACACATTACCTTTCTAACCACTCAGGACTATACAACACCCTCCTCTCAGTGCTTGGCCCTAGATTTGATCCCCACAGCCTATATTTTGAGCTTTGTTCCTCACTAATAATGTCTTCTAGTGTAAAAAGTGTTTTATAAAGCACTTTGGCCTCACAAAAAATGTGTTAGTGCTGCAGGTAACTCTTTGTAGCCTCTAGTATAGAGTGTTATATAGCCAGTTCTTAATAAACAGACTGCTTTGTGACCTCATGGGTTGGGAAATCTACTTGTAGACTGAATAGGGATCTACAATTGTGCTTGTTTGATTGATCTGTGTCCTGAACAATTTTTTTTTTTTGAAAATAACTTTACTTCTTAAAGTTTTTGTTTTCATAAAAGAAAAAGTACAAAATTTTTATTGTTTTTGGGTTAGTTGGTTAGATCTGCATTATTTGGTTTCAAAAGTTGTTAGTGAGCATTGAAGTTATGGTGGTTATGATAGTGTTTTACTTAATAGGATGCATGGTATATATATTGATGTATAAATGACTCTCCCTTTGTAGAAGCATCTTATTCATCGAAACTGAAAATTTACAAGCATTGTTTTTGCATGATTTGAGTAAGAGTCCCATATAACTTCATACGTCAACACCCCTACCAAAGACTCTAACAAAGTACATTTAAAATATTTCTAATAAAATCAATTAGCAACTCTTTTTTTGAGTAAACACACATTATTTTAGGCTAGGATCTTGGGATAGACAATGTAAGTTAACTACCTAAGATCATACACCGAAACTAGTGTCATTGAGAGAAATCCTTCTGCACTCATACTATCTGGGATCACTCTAGTAAAAGAAAATATAAATATGAAACAACATTAGAATATAAGTGAAGGTAGCCCACCTTTTCTTACATCTCCTTTGGGTATTCTGTGTATCAAGGATCCCTTTAGGGATATCAGAGTTGAGTCGGGGACTTAGGTATCCTGCCCACACAACACACTGTCTAGGCCTATGTCCCCCTAGGTAGTGTCTGTGATTTGCGTATCCTTAGTAACCAATAATTTTATGGAAGAATACAAGGTGACTGGAGTAGGTTCCCCTGGTACCTAACACAAATGAACCTACTTTGTCTTTGGTTTTTGTGAGGGTGCTTGGCTTCACGAAAGTACTTGGCCCCTTAATCTGAGGTTCGGGCAAAGCTCACGAGTAATTGTAGCTGTAAATTTGGAAAACTCTCTTTAATATTCATTGTGATACTGGGTTTCATCTCTAGTGATTGATGCTTATCAGATAGGGTCATTTCCCTCTGCTTGTTGATTGATTTCCTTAGTGTTTATTTTTTATTTTTTAAGTGTCAAATTGTTATCGCCGAGACTTCGACAAATATCACTATAAATATATTGATAAAATTTAACAGGCACCGTGGCTACATCCAACACTTATCATCAATCTAGATGGTTGTTAGGACTTACCCCACTCATTGTGGAGGATCCACCGAGCCCCAGTGAATCGGATTCCATTTCTTTGGGAAATCAATCTTCGAGATCTTACACATAATCAATTTGGACATCCCACGACTCACGATTACCGGAAGATTTTTTTACTGAAGGTTTCATTCCTCCATACAATCCTCCAATCATGAATCCATTGGGACCACTTTTGATTCTCATTACATTTGTACCCCCTATGTCTTCTGTTGGACCTGCATCACCCGCCCCATCGATGCCTAATGGGTCGTGGGATTTTGTGGACACTTTTGGTCTACCACCACCTCCTGAGTCGACATTCAGTACTGCACCTCTGATGGAAAACCCTTCTATCCTACCTGTCCCAGGTTCAAACCTTATCATGGCACCCACCACGGGTGGCACCCAATACATTCCAGGTTCTGCCTCTTTCTTGTAAACCCTGGGACCTTTGACAAGTGCTACATATAGTGCTCGTGATAATGCTCAATATAGCATGTTAGCAAGGTTTCCGTCAACCCCCCTTATGGTTGGCATCCATTGTTTAGTTCTAACCCCTAGGTTCAGATGCCCGGGGTCACATTTCCCAATATGCATATACCAACTAGGAATGTAACTATTACCCCTCCGTTTATTGGACTACAGAGACACTCATTGATTGACACAAACCCTCCTTATGTCATTCAAGTACCTATATTTAATTATGTGACAAGTGGGAACCCTCAACAAGGTCCTAATCAATCCATATGGGCACCCTACTCTCAACCTCAAATGAGTCAAGGGGGCATTCCTTATCTTGGGGGCACTTCCAACCCCTAGTCTAACAATCCCTATGGAAACCCATAGTACATGACTGTAAATTACTATTCTAGGCAACTTGTGTATAATATTGGGAACAACATGATGGGAGAACCGCAAGGATCCTCAAGTCATATGTCATTGCCTTGGTTTGATTCAGGGGCATCAAACCCCTTACCTTTCTTGGCAATGTTTGATATCCCCGACATGTACAAACTCACAAATTATCCCATCTATCACAACTTGCTTTGGCCGCCAATCCCACATAAAATCCTGACAGACATCCCAAATTTTGAAGGGAAACAAGGGGAGGATCTAGGTACACACATCACCACCTATCATTTATGGTGTGTTTCTAACTCCATGGTGGATGATAGTATCCGGCTATGGCTCTTTCCTCGCACCCTTACTGGCAATGTAGCCAAGTGGTACATCGAGTTACCATGCGCATCAGTCAATACCTTTGGCACTTTATCGACGAAATTCTTAAAGCACTTCTAGCTACCCATCCGTTATGAAACTAGGATGGAAGTCCTCACTTCATTACATCAAGGCACATCCACCCACATCTTTGATCATATCCATGAATGGAGACATAGGTGGAGGCTAGTCAAAGCTCCCCTCTCAGACTATCTATTAGCAGCTTGATTCTACAAGTGCTTACTCCCCCAAATCACTAAGAATGTCGCCATATGTGGTACGATCACTGAATACTAATCCATTTTCCATGCCCATCACTTAGATTTGATATATGTGTAGTTTGGCACTTTATATGACGTCATTCCCAATGCCCCTCGCAACTCCAACTCTCCCACTACTCAACAACCTGAAGTGAACGCTGATGGCATTATTGGTGCTACCTTCAGGGTTGCCGTAAAACAACTCAGTCATCACATTGCCCAGTTTTTAGTTGACCCCTCTACCAAATCGACTTCTCTTCCTACCACCGCAATAAACTTTGTGCAATCTACACAAAAACCTAGTGGTAAGAGCAAGAAGAATAAGAAAAAGACCGCTCCTTTTAAAGAGTAGTAAAAAAAGCAGTACATGCAAAGCAGAAGGCTACTATGCCTTCTAAAGATGGAAAGGATAAACCTGTCTGATTCCCTTGCAAAATCTGTTTGGAAGACCACATGACATATCATTGTCCACATCTTCAGGAATGCACAAATTACAATGTGATTTGAATTGGATCCTAAAACACTCTCTAGGTTTTCATAACTCTGTAAAATTCATGCCAAAGTCCCAAATACTTACAAAGGTCTAGCTTATTATTAATACCCTCAGAACAGTTGTAATTTGTGAGTAGCATGGAGCAGTGAGGATCCTCGGTCAAGCGCGTAGACCGTTGGCCCATGGTATCACGTGCTTCCATGAAACAGTGAAACGGGAGGTCATTTGGAGAAACGAGGGAGGTTTATGATATGCGATTAGTGACAAGTCACTAATCACATATCACTGGGAAAACCCCTCACAGAAGGAAAAACCCCAAGTGACCAGAACTGAAAAGTCAAAAACCGTACGGAATTCACCGATTCTGTTAGAGGTAGGTCCCACATGAAAACCAGTAGGATATCGAAAGGGCTTCGAGTAGGAAGCGATTTCAATCGAGTCTTGCCTGATGCCACACACTAGGTGCCATGCATCTGGCAAAAGAGAAAGAAAACCACTCACATTAGATAGGTAAATGTCATGCAACTTACTCGCCCAATATTGATGGAGACCGTAGGATTTGGAGGCTCCAGATCAATGGCAGACATGTAATCCAATGGATGACCAGATTCGATGGGGTAAACAGGCCGAGTTATATAAAGTTTGAAGTCCGGCATGAATGATGAGTTAGCAGGGGAATCATGTTCGTGGGCAATCTAGGAGTTAAATGGAAATAATGACTGTTCAAACATTTCAAAGAGAACTGACACTCAGTTCATTATGAAATAGGTGGCCACCTCCCTATGAAGCATTACACAGTGATGATGATGTAGAACAGGGGAATTCAAATAGACAGAGGCATAAGAACCAGAATTTCAGGAAGCAAAAATGAACATTCAGAAATCAAATTGGCTTTAAAGACACAAACTGACAGAGACAAGCAAGCAACTAGAAAGCAGTGAGTAAAACGAGTAAGAAATATAAGAGCAGAGAATAGAGAAAGTAAGTTGAGCTAACCTGCAGAGAAAAGGCAGCATCAAGACACAGTCAAAGAGATTTATAGAGTCTGTGTACTCTAGAGAAGGCTTGAGAGGTTCAAGTGAACTCCTTTATATATGCCTATCCTGTATGAGTCTCAGATTGGGCTCATACTACTGTGACCAGTAGAGGTCAAGTTTCAGTAAGGAGAGTCTATGTCCTCCAATCCTACTAATTCATATCTACTGAGTGAGACTTAAATTGAGGTCACCATTGTAAAAACTCTGCTTTGAAAACATAATAGAGAGGCCACCACTAAAGGTTGGACCAGGAGATGTAGCCCAGGAGAATTGGCTGAAGTCCTTATTAATCTTGTTTTATTACATGTTTTCCTCTTGTATTTTCTCTAACTGCTTCAGTGTCTATGTATTTCGCAATCTTATCAATCGATTGCACAAAGTAACATAGGCACATCCATGCACATGAATCTGTAATACCTTTAATTCTTTGTCCTAGATAAATTCTAGATAAAGTGGTATCAGAGCTCTAGGTTACTAAGCTTAGACAAGCTTGTGTTGGATTTTGTTGTTGAATTTTAACTAGATCAAAGATTAAATTAGGAGAAGAAGAATTGGTTGAAGCTAACCCTGAAATTGGAAGATTCTATCCTAAGAGGAAAACGTCAGAAGAAAGTCCCTTGGAATTAGACTCCTAGTTCATGGATGGTTTCATGACCATGAAAGCCATGGTAGAGGAAATGTATAGAGAATTTAAGAAAGGTAGAGAAGAAGATCCATCAAACTCCAAACGAGATAAAGGAGCAGAAGAATCTCCCCTCCATGACCACTTTAAAGGCAAAGGGAAAGAAGAAAAACTTCTCACACCTTCTAGTAGCCCTGAAAACGAAAAAAAGACATCTTTGATTAAATTATATGTTAAATTTGATTTACCAATATATGGTGGAGAGTTGAATGTAGAGAAGTTTGATAATTGGATTAGACAGATTGATGTTTATTGTAGAGTAGAGAGCATCGATTCAGACAAGAGTAACATTCAACTGGCCAACCTACACCTTGGAGGCATTGACTTGGTATGGTTGGAAGGCAAGACACAAGATGACATGAAGAAGCATGGTAAAATTCTTTCTGTTTGGAGTGAATTTGTTTTTGCAATTAAAAAGAAATTCTATCCACTAGCCTATATGTAGCAAGCCATGACGAGCTAGAAAACTCATTGCCAATTAAAATGGCAATGTGTACAAGGCTACACTCAAGAATTTAGGAAAAGAGCTCGAACTCTAGGAATTTCTTTAGACTCACCTGAAACTCTGATGAAGTATATAGGTGGTCTACACAGCTACTTAAGGCACACTATTCTCATATTTAATCCCACTACCATAGATGAGGTATTTGTTCAGGCTACACATCTAGAGGCTAGAGGCAAGAATGTGAACCTAGAAGTTGGGGGATCATCAAAACCCACTGTAAGCAAAAGCAAGGAAAAGAGGAAGAAAAAATGGAAAGAGAGGAAGAAAAACACTGTACAAAAGACTAAATCTTCATGCACTCACTCTA
Organism: Pinus taeda; assembly: GCA_000404065.3. Classification (NCBI taxonomy): domain Eukaryota; kingdom Viridiplantae; phylum Streptophyta; class Pinopsida; order Pinales; family Pinaceae; genus Pinus; species Pinus taeda. The sequence goes on from APFE030338955.1 coordinate 82,350, forward strand.
AGAAGGATGGGCATGATGACTGTTGGAGAGGTAAATCCCCTCTATGGATAGAGGCGATCCCTACTAGCCCAGAAGGGGTCTAGCAACAATCAATCAATGCTACTATGCAAGCTCCTAATTGCAATTAAAAGGGTTGGCAATGAACACCTACTTCGATTCTCGCGCTATTGTTTGATGAAGAGATGCCACTCTCGCTCCTTTGCTCTGGTCGGTCACGATCCTCCACTATCCTCGTGGATGGACACCTGCACATGCAAAGAGAGAAACAAACACAAGCGTGAAATCTAATAAAAGCAATTATACATCAGTCAGAAAGGATGTAATTCACATTAACCATTACAAAGAAAAATGAGAATGGAACCATAACAGTAGTCATCTATTTATTAATCAATAACAGAGAAAGTTAAAACCAATGTTCTGACGTTGAGTCCTTCTCAAGAGGGTCCAGCTAGCAAGTCTCATAAGCATTCACCCTTGGAGGTAGATCTCCCAAGACAAATAACTCTCTCTCTCACACAAGACAACAAGACTTCACAACCTTCCTTAAGCTCTCTAGCAATCCACACTTAACACACCAAATGCCTATTAGGAGCAGCACTAAAAACACTATGAATTCCCCTCTGTCAAAAACTATTCCCCAAAAACTCCCTGCTCATGGCAATGGTAGAGGTTTAAGTAGGAGAAGGAGTCTCCATGAAAGGTGGGAGGATGCACTTATCCCCAAGGAAGGTGGCTCAAATGACGAAACAGACATGCCAGAGAAGGGAGGGCGACATTTACAAGGCCAACAACCAGGTCTGGAGTCATCTGGAAGGCCAGCTGTTAGAACAAACTCGCCCAAACTGGATCAGCGCAGGTCCATAACTGCACTGGTGCGCTAACATCGCAGCTGAATAACAAAGAAGTTCATGTCAGCGCGATCAGATATGAATAACAGACGCACTGGCTCATGAAATCCGACCAGCGCGGGAAACAGGTGTACTTCCGCACTGGCAGCGCGTTCGGTCTGTTATGGAGCGCCCATCAACGCGGTTATTTTGACAAAAGTCGCGCTGATAACAAAACTTTTCCAAAGTGGGTCATTTGGCAACATTTAGAGAGCATGAGCATGATTAGCTTGGACTCATAACACAGTAGGAAGACTGACAGGGAGACAGCGACAAATTACTGTGTAACAGATGCCCCCTAAAGCATGAAGCCCGAGAGAGTGGGAGGGGTGAAATGCTTTACAAAACTGCTGAACCAGAACACCACCAGGAAGCACCTGCACGTATGTATAACTGATATCTTGATTACATGTAGTCTAGGCATGGACGCAGCCATCCAAAAGACATACGAAGAAGGTCTGTGGTATGGACGCAGCCACCCAGCTGAAGAGACCATGATGATAAAAAGGTATGGTCGCAGCCACATCCTAAAAGACTCAGGTATGGGCGCAGCCATCCATCAACGAGTCATGTAATAACAATCCACAAAATCGCAGCCTAGTTCACAGTAGACTAGAACTAGGGTCTTGCGCTCCATCCCAATCCAAACAAAGTACAAGTTCAAGCATGTGAATACATGAGCTAAAGTTGAACATGCATGAACATCGTCTGATTACCAGTCAATGATGAAAATTGTTAACAGATGCGAGAGGGGCCACCAATAATGACAATGGTCCTCAAGGTACTATAGGTACAATCCGCGGCGTGCGAATCAATGAACTGGCGTCGAACACCCGCGGAATCATTCGATCGGAGGCCAATGATGAAAACCTCGCGTAAAACACGAGGAACCTGCCATTGAGGCATGCAGGCTCTAAGGCACCTAAAAGGGGTCTCTAAGTCACCTTCCTGGATAATGAGCTGAGGTCGACAGGAGGTAACCTTGATCGAAGGTGGGCCATAATGTTTCCCACATCATTGACACGAGACAGAAAGAGACAATATGTTTTGTGTGAGATATCGGAGGGAGGTTGAGTATCCTTGCAGAGGCCAACTTCTCTTGAACATATCGGCGGCACAATGACGGATTTGGCAGTATTTGAGGTCAAATGATCAGTGGTTCATGATGACAAGACGATGAGCAGAATGAATGGTCAAATAGGATACCAAACCCATGGAGGCAAATGTGAAACGAGATGAGATGTCCCCACCCAGACACGAATGCAGAAAGTGCCATGTTCAAGAGCGACATACTGCTGATGACGACGATTATGATTCCTTTTATTCCCCCACCATTTCTGGCGAGTAACCCGGTTATTTTTGGACGACAAGATTGACGGGGATAACATATGCTTGAAGGACGTTATTTAGATGGTCTCCGATGTCATTAAGATTTAACGAGTCTGACAAAGAAAGAACTCAACGTCTTTTCCTGTTTAGAGAGTCTGAAAAGACAACGGAAAAGAAAACTCCAGGGGGGTCCTTTTTCGTAAAGATGTGTCTCTCGAGCCCGAAAAAGTATAAAACGATGCTCGAAAGAACCGCCCAATCATCACGACCAAGGAGTACTTTTCGTGAGTAGTGACACCGACCTGAAAAAGTAAAAAAGCGATCGATATCACGTCGTTTCGTTACCATTGACGAACCTAAAATGACAAAGGCCCGACAATCTTTTCGTTTTTAAACGGTCGGAAAAGGGTTTAAAGACAACCACCTCTCATGTCCGTTTAACGAGTCGAGAGGACCAACTCGGCAATCTTTTCAACTTTGAACGGTCAGAAAAGAGCTGAAAGCAGACCTCCATTTTTATTCTCTTTAACGAGTCAAAAAGGGAAAAAATACTCAGCAATATTTTCATATTTTACGAGTTAGAAAAGAGCTTAAAGGTGACTCATCTGTGGGTTCATTTTTACACAAGCTTGAACCATGGATAACTCTGCTTGGATTCAGTTTCATGTTTACACAAGCTTGAAACGAAAAACTATGCTTGTTGTAAGTTTGCATGCCCCCAGCATAATGACGCAAACAAGGTACATGCCCCCCAAGCTTCATTGCATTCAACAAAGTGGATGGAATGAAGGTTCACTTTCAAGATCTTGGAAAGACTCGACTTGTATTTTATGAGATCTTAATCAAAAGACTCGACTTGGAAAGATAGTTGTTTCATTTTTTAATGAGGTTGACACAGTAAAGGAACTATCCTCATAACCCTTGTTTCATTTTTTAACGAGCTTGACACAAGATCAGGAACTATGCTCGGGACTCCTTGTTTCATTTTTTAGGGAGCTTGACATAGGAAAGTGAACTATGCTTCGACCAGACCTAATTTCATTTTTTAGGGAGCTTGACATAGGAAAATGAACTATGCTCCGACCGAACTTCATCATAATGAACAGGAAATCGGGGCTTCCAAGAGTGGCGCTCCCGGTGGGAGGTCAATGTCTCGGAAGTCAGGACCCAATGCCCCCAGGACAGCATGCACGACGGCGGCATTGCTAGATATAGGCACGGGAGAGGTGGCAACGTAGTTGATCTGGGGTGAGACAGATGCAACTGGTGGATGAGAACCAAGAGGGAAGGACAATTCTGTCAGAGGGGCTTGTGGATGAACGAATGATAATTGATCCATTGTCACTATTCTTCCATCGTGTGGAAAGCAAACCACACAGAAAAGTGAAGAAACAAGGGCTCCCATGGCATACACATAGTCACGACCAAGGAGAAGACTGAAGTCTATAAAGAACCTTGGGTAACCGAGACGTCTAATATAGACAGTCTTGCCTCCAAAGTGATAGGGAACCTTGGAAGCGATCCCTAATGGTTGACTCGTTCCTCCGTCAAAAGCAGTGAGATTCGGTGCAACAGGTACAAGCGATGGGGAACCCAAAGCCTGCCAAGTAGTAACGGGCATAAGACTAACCGATGCACCTTCATCTAACATAGTGCCAGGCATCGCCATATGGGAGGCATAGGCGGTGACCCAGAAAGGCACATGGGATGGAAGGGGAGGGGTAGTCAAACGACTCCAATCAAAGGAAACGACCGAACTACTTGGTGGGGGAACCATATGGTTGCCCCCCTACTCGGAAGGAACCGAATCGAAATTCTCTGGAGAGGCTGGGATGGGAAAACCATTATCAAGCTCAGGAGAATTTGATGAGATGAGAAGAACATGGGAATTTTGCTCTTCCGAAACAGAGTGGTCGATAGGAGGTGAACTCCAGTCGACACTCTTTCCGACCAATGGTTGGTCTGGAACAGGCTGGGCACAGCCAGGTTCGGGAAGAGGGGCCTGGACAAGAGAAGAATGTGAACCAATCT
>APFE030338955.1:100549-112349 GCA_000404065.3 Pinus taeda
AAAGCTGGCGATAAGGCATTCACAATGGTTATTTATCGGTTCATTTTTTAATGAGCTTAAATGTTGGGGGAAACATTTTCTCATGACTTATGTTTATTTTTTAACGAGCTTGAACTCTGTGACAACATTGCTCGCCATGATGGTCATTGAGTTTTTGATTTACCCTTAACATTTCGTTCTTTCAAATAATGTACTACCTATTCATTTGCTTCATCAAACTGATTAGAAATGAAAACATATGCTTGATAAATGAGTTAAAAAAACTAATATTTTACTTGAATTACGCACATAGTAAATTAAAAGTGACTATTACCTCTCATTTTACCATTTCATTTGAACTTGGTTTGTTGGAGATCTGGAGGTGCTTTTCCCCTTTGATTTTCACTAGCAGATTCTAGGAGATAATGTGGACGATTCTCGACGCCATTCAGACTAGGTAAGAGCTAAACTTGTGCTCTTTCATTACATGCCTTTCATTTTTTATTTTGAGCTTATTTCCTTGTCCTGTTGAGCCCTTGGGGTTTGAAGCACTCGCCCTAGGATCATCGCACCCTTCCTTAGTCGAAAAGTGCGATGCATACTGATATCTCCACTGAATAGTCAATATGCATCGCTCCTAGTACACTTGCTGGGATGCGATGGATATAGGGAGGAAAATTTTTGCACATTTTCCTCATGAATTCTTGCTTGTTTTTTACCAACTGAAGATCTTTACTCTTCCCTTGTTTGTTTTTAAAATATTCATCGGAGCAAAATGGTTGTTACATGGCGAGAACGTGAGCATGAAGAAGAGGATGATGTTTCTTTACATGATCCGGGCACAGTAGCTGCATTATGGAACTGTGGCCTGCTAAAGTTTTTCTGTATCTCTAGCATGAGGCAACAAATTAGTTTGTTGTAGTATTTCCTCGATGCCTGGGATCCTATCAACTAGGTATTCCATGTTAAGGGAAAATCGATCCCCTTGACAGTGGTGGACATCTATTTTCTGAGAGGTTTATCGAGGCACGGTGACCCTCTCTCATTATCAGGCTCCACCCGTGGGGGTGAGTCCATGAGGCAGTACATTAGCCGGCATTGCAGAAATGGATCTCAGCCGAGTGCGGATGGCAAGATCAATATCTGAGATGTCACTGACCGGCCCTTGTGAACCATTCTGTTTACTTTTGCTAGACTGGCTGGTAGTTTTGCTCTTCACATAGCCAACAGATCTTATATGCAGTATGTTGTGGAATGCCTTGAACCGAAGGGGTTCAATTGGTGTGATGCAGTACTTTCTGTGATGAAAGAAAAATTGACCAAGGTGAAGAGTGGCAGATCCAAGAAATTTGGTTATGGTTCCATTTTGACCACTTTCGCCTTGGAGAGAATCCCACTGATGCAGCCACAGTACATTTCACTTGGCCTACCTCCACCGACTGAACCACGGATGCAGAGATGGGTCGATCTCATGTCCTGGCATGCTGGTCAGCCCCAGATTTCTTTTTCTGAGACCTTCTTTGATTGGTTTGACCGTCAGGAGATGGTTTATGCCAAGTTCCCATATGCTGGTATGGATTTCCGAAGTGATCTGGATTTGGCGCTGCCGGTTGGTGAGCAGTGGGGTGCCATGGGTAATTCTTCTGACCATATCTCTGTTCATTCTTCTTTATAATGTTCTTATATTCTTATGATCAAGACTAATCAAAACTCATGTGCTCATGCAGATGTTGGCCCAGTTCGACCAGCAATATGCTGCAGAGACCCAGCGGTCGCTCCAGCAGGAGAGGCTGTTGGGAGGGCCATCCTTCACGACCTTGATGTGGTCGAGACTCTTTCGACACTACAGGACTAGATCGAGGGTCTTACCCTTGGTATCCCGGACGTAAGGACCGATGAGCTGCCTTTGCGGTTGCAGCGACATACCACTGGAGTGCCGAGTCAATGAACTAGGCTCTTACGCATGATTGCACAGGCGGTGACTTGTTATCACCAGCATCATTAGGCTAGGGTGCCCCCTAGCATTTTTGAGTTTTGGGTCATTTGACCAATTTTGTCTTGGTTACAGAACATTATGTACAGACTATAAACAGTTATGGAGTATATTTTTTATTTTTGGAGCTTTATTTTGGTTAAGTTACACAATCCTGCTGCATATATTGATGTGATGTTTCTTTTTATAAATGTCGCAAATGTCTATCTAACACATAATTTGCCAATGAGTCTGTTAATGTGTTTAAACTTCCGGAAATATGTTGATATTGGATGAAATTGAACTATCTTTCCAAAATTTTGACCCTTAGGAACATGCGATAGATAGCTGGATTTCGTACAGCATAGATGTTGGTGAGTTGTAGAATGGCGAGCTGTGAGTCTAGCCTGACGGCAAGTCGGCATATGCCATGTGCGATGGCATCAGAAAGGAGTTCTATCAATGCACTGTAGTCAGTGATATTGTTTGTAGATCGACCAATACAAACTCCTCTGAAACTTACTAACTCGTCGTTGGGATTGAAAATGGCCCATGCTGCAGAAGACCGATTCCGCGAACTACGACTTGCTCCGTCGGCATATCCAACGAATGATTCCAGTAGGTTCGACATTTGAAACGAATGCAAAAATTCGATTACTTAACCAAATTAAATGCTCTTGGCGAAAGCAAAAATGTAACAAAACCACAAGGATTACTATGCTAGATCAAGCATAGTAACGCTTGAGGTACAACCTGTTACGAGGTTGCGCCAATGGAATCCCATCATAGTCCATCAACTCGTAGGCTCCTTTTGCTAATACTCATTTAACAATATAGGGACCCATCCATAATGATTTGAATTTCCCTGCTCCCAATTTATCAGATTCCTGGTCATAAAGTAAAACCAAGTCACCCTCTGAGAAGACACAAGGTTTGACATTCTTGTCGAACTGTGCTTTGACTCGTTTCTTATGAGCCTCGTTAGCCAAAGCTGCATCACGATGAGTTTCATCCAAATGGATTAGTTCCAAGAAACAAGCCTCTTCTTCTGAGGTTCCGGGGAGAAGGTCAACTGCAATTTTGACGGACGAGATTTCACATTGAACCGGTAAGATTGCTTCTAGACCGTACACCAACTTAAAAGGTGTGAATCCAGTTGCATTTCTTACCAATGTTTGGTATGCCCACAAGGCCGAGTACAGGATTAGGTGCCAATTCTGTTTGTGGACTCCGATCATCCTTTGCAGCATGCGCTTTAGGACTTTGTTGATTGCTTCAACTTGTTCATTAGCTTGCAGATAGTACAGAGTATAGTTGTCATGGGACAGTCCTAATTTGGCAGCCAAGTCAACCATCATGTGATTACAAAAATGCGATCCATGATCTGTGACTATGGCCTGTGGAACGCCGAATCTGGAGACTACGTGATTGAAAAAGAAAAGGGCAGTCGTTTCACTGTTGTTGTTTAATGTAGGCATCGCCTCGGTCCATTTGGTAAAATAGTCCACCGCGACTATTATGTACCCATGCCCCCTGGTCGAGGTGGGGTTACATGTCATGAAATCTATGCCCCATTTGGTGAATGGCCCAATAGCTACTACTAGTTGCAGTGGTGCGGGTGGTCTTCTGGTTTTGCTATCGAAAATTTGGCAAGCATGATAACTTCTAACTGCGGTTATGCAATCTTTGAACATTGTTGGCCAGAAGTATCCTACTCATAAAATCTTTTGTGCCGTAGCATAACCAGATTGATGCCCCTCACATGCACCTGAATGGCAGTCATTCAAGACTTTTTCAGCCTCCTCAAGGGTGAGGCACCTCCGCAGAACTGTATCGATACCACGATGGCAAAGAGTATCACCAACGATCACGTAGTCTTTTGCTTGGTATCGAATACATCATTGTTCAGAGCGTGAGGTATTAGACCTGTATGTTTGTGTCTGGAGATAAATGATTATATCCCCGTACCACATATCGCTTGAAGATATCAGAAACAAATTTTCATCCATGATTGCTTCTTCGGATGTTGCATCGTTGGACAACGATGGAAGATCGCATAGTAACTCTGCAAATACCAAGGCTTTCTTTGATTTGGATTTTTTGAATTCCAAATCAAACTCTTGTAGAATTGCTATCCATTTTGAATATTTTCCCCCCAGCAACTGTAACAACAATATGTAAGTCATGGGGTTGCAATCAGATAAAATGGTAGTCTTCCTGAAGAGGATGTAGTGTCGAAATCTCTGTATCACTTGAATAGCCGTGAGAGCGAGCTTTTCAACATAGGAGTATTTCATTTCCATATCATTTAAGTTTCGGCTTAAATAATATATAGGATGTTCAATTCCATTATTTTCTTGAACTAAAACCATTGCTATGGTCGTATCTGCTACAGCGAGATACAGATTAAAAAAATTTTGATAATCAAGAGCATACATTATTGACGCTTGTATTAGATATTTCTTTAAAGCATCAAAGGAGGCTTGCGCAACCTAGTTCCAAATGAAGGGTACTTCCTTTTTTAAAAGACGAGTATAACCTTTAGCTAATTCGGCGTAATTTGGAATGAAACTCCTGAGGAAATTTGCTTTCGCTTGGAGTTTTTGAATCTGAAGCAGGTTTGAAGGTGGAGGAAAATCGATGATTGCCTGAACCTTGGAAGGGTCGAGACAAATCCCATCCTTTGAGATGATGAAGCCAAGTAAACGACCAGAACTAACACAAAACACACATTTGTGTGGATTGAGTCCTATCTTGTAGTGTCAGCAACGTAGAAATATTTCTGTCAAATGGCACGGATGATCGGTCTGCTTTCGCGAATGAGCTGGGAGATCATCGAGATAAGGTTGAATGATGTTTTTGATGTCATGGAAAGCATAGTTCATTTCTCTCTAAAAAGTTTCCCCTGCGTACTTCAAACCAAAGGGTAGCTTTCGATATGCGAATGTGCCCCACAGACAAATGAATGCAGTCTTTGACTGGTCCTGTGGGTGGATATTTATTTGATTATACCCAGAGAATCCATCCATAAATGAAAATATTTTGCATCCGGCACATTCATCAATTATCTGGTCAATAAAGGGTGTAGGGTAGTTGTCCTTTGGACAAGCTTGATTTACATCCCTGTAATCGACGCACACTCTAATCATTCCTTGTTTTTTCATCACATGAACAATATTTGATACCCAATCGGTTAGAGGAACGGGGTAAATGAAACCAGCATGGAGGAGTTTTTCAACTTCCGCCTTGATGGCAATGGCTTTATTGGGGTGCACCTGCCTTAGCCATTGTCGTACCGGTTTGACATCTAGATACATCTTAATTTTGTGTTCAACTATGTTCGAGTTGATACCTGGCACTTCATCATATGACCAAGCAAAGACATATCTAAACTCACAAAAGAGAGTGCTATATATTCCATTTCGGAAGAAGAACAAGATTTGCCAACATGAATGTTCTCTACAACATCTGTTTTGGTCGAGATATTTATGGCAATAGTCTCTTCGATATTGGATAGGTTTCTCTTGGAATCCACCATGTTTACAGTATTCGTCAGAAAATCAAATACTGAAGGATGGTGTAGGTCACTGGAATTATCTTATTTCCAAGTTAGAAGATGGGAACGATGGTGGTAATCTTCCCATTGTGTTCCATCAATCATCATCGATTGAATGATTCCTTCGTCTGTAGAGTGTACTCGCGACCAAGGATCTGAAGGGGTGCCATATTTCTTAGACCTATCTATCCAAACGCTCGAGGAGTGTTGACGCGTGTTTGCCTCCCATGTTGAGAACATTGATTGCTATAATATTTCCAGCGGGGTTAGAGGCAAAGCTTGCGAATGATACATTTTAATATCGTTTTCTGACATCTTTTGAATGGAAGATATCATATTGTAGGTTCCTACATTAGCCACTTCCACCAAATTCGTAGGAGGCGGTAGGGTAAAAGTTCCCATTAACGTGGGGTCTTTTAGTAGGCCTACTCCGATATTATGAAGCATGGTAGGGCTTCCATGGATCATCGAAATGCTTCGCGTAACTTGCGAACTGTTGGGGAGAAAAGTTTGTTGGTCGATGATCGTAATTCCTCCTTGGGAAGGAAATGCAATTTTCCTAAAGTAGGTCGACACAACAGCTGCCATGGCATATATCCAGGGTCTTCCTAGTAAGATGTTGTAATCAAGATTCCTGTCGATGACTGCAACATCGATTTCTACTATTTTTCCCCCCAGTTCGACTTCCAAGTTACTTCGTATCCCATACGGGGTGTATGTTCATCCATCAAATGCTTTTAATGTTGTTGATGATCGCGACAAGGATGGAGACCCTAGAGTTTTCCAGCAACTCATCGACATGGTACATGTGGATGCCACCTCATCAATAATTGTTCTATGAACAGTTTTGTTGAGGTCTTTCACTTGAATGAGGAAAGCTAGTTGAGCTGGTAACCGAGGGTCGTATCCTTTATGATTAAAAGATACAAGATTGGAATCTGTTGGGTCAATCCCACCTATTGCTGATAATAAAGCCTGCTTTTGGGAGGGGAAATTTTGCAGTACCTCAAGAGTCAACATCACGGATGGTGATTGAGCTAAATCCTCCACTATATTATAGTGTTGTGCTACTCGGGCACGAGGATTAAATGTCAATTTGTGTACTACTTCCTTTGGCGGTTTTATTGTTAATTCAAGAATGATGGGTGGCACGACTTCTGTTGAAGTCATTGTTGAACTAATAGGTTGATCGTTATCCTTGTTGTTCAACATCTATGGATTCCCGTAATATTTACTCCTTGTCGTTATTAGAGTATCATTCAGTTGCTTCGAGACTGAAAACATTAGCACTTGGGATGGGGAAGCATTTTTGCTAGCAACCAGATTTGTTCCTGGGTTTGGAAACGGATCAGTCAGTATAGCCAAGGTTTTTGAACTTTTGAAGAATTTTCTAAGTTCTTCTTTATATGGACACTCTTTGGTCCAGCGACCGTCGTCACATATACTGCAAGGATTTTTGGGTTTCGCATTCCCAGAAGGGTTCGCAGAAGATTTCCTAGGAGATGAGTCTCCCTGGTTTTTCTTCTTCCCTTGTTTTTTCTTCTTGCCTCCTAACTGCTTGGTTTCTTTGCCTTTGTCTGTTGACACGGCATTTACTTACGAGGCTAGAAGTTCCTCATTTACATCTTGACTTGAAACTGTGCGGGCCTTTTTCGATGTGGCCTTTGCGGTTTTAGTGCTTGTTGTACCTATCACACCATCACCGGCATGAGAGTCTTTGTTTGATTTAGGAGGCGGAGGAACGGAGAATTCTAGTCTAGGAGCGTCAGGGATTTTATCGTAGAGTGTGCCAAACTGAGCATAGATCAAGTCCAGATATTTTGCATGAGCAATAACTTGCTCTTCAGTGACGACTCCTCCCTTTACCACATCTTCTGTAATAGCGAGTAACAACAACTTAATAAACCATTAAGCCAATAGCTGATCAGGAACATATGTTTTTACCATTGTACGATGACGCCGCCACTCATGAATATGATCGGATATGTGAGTGGTTGTCATTTGTTTGAAATTGGTAAGCAATTCAATTCCTGTTTCGTACCTGATAGGTAATTGAAAATGGGTTAAAAAGGTTGTGGTTAGGGTACTGAAGTTATCAAACGAAGCTCTAGGCAGTTCGATATACCACTTTGCTACCAGACCAGTTAACGTGCGCTGAAAGAGGCGAAGCCGAATCGAATCATCATTGAGAGTGTTTGATGAACACCATAGATGAAAGGTCATCACATGATTTGATGGGTCCTCACCCAGATTTCCATTAAATTTAGGAATATTCGACAGAAGTTTATGCGGAATTGCCAGCCACCAAGGGGCATAGGCAATTGGATCGTTTGTTAGTCGACTTAGATCCGATAACTCTAAAGTTGCCACGAAAGGCAACTATTGATTCAGGCTTGGTTGAGCATACCCAGGATAAGACAGAATCGTTTGAGCAATCGGTCTTTGCATACCAGCATAATGCATTTGATGTTGGTAACTTTGGTAAGGTTGATGGGCATAACCATTATGATATGGTTGATATGGCTACCCATTACTTGCAAAGACTTGTTGCTCATATCCTTGGTATGCCTACTGGAATTGTCGTTGTTGGTATTGCACCAGCCATGGTTGTGAAGCCATGGACTGTTGTCCAGCACTGACTGTTTGACCAAGATGGTGATTGGTGTTCCCCATTTGAACCTGTGCCATTCCACTAGTGGGTGACTGGGTTATGTCGAAGGTACAAGAGATTGTTGTATTGCAACCTGCGAAATTTGAGGTTGGCATACAACTGGTGATGCTTGTACTTGCGATACTACCACAATAGCTGGCGTAGTGGGGATGTTTGTCATAGGTGAACTTTGTTGTATTCAGCATACAACTCTTGGTTGTTGAGACAAGATTGGTACCCAACCGCTAGTTGTGATTCCAGCATAACCCAAATTTTGTTGCGAACTCACGCATGGTTGTCCTTCTCAGGAAGACAATGAAAGGGTATATGGCCCTCCATATGATGGTAATCCAGTACTCAAAGGAATAATTTGCCTTTGGGGACCAGTTTTCCCAAATTGACCTTGTGATGGATCAATTTGTCGAGACTCAACGTAAGAGATTCCAAATATAATTCCGGATGAACAAACAGGGACAGTCCATACTGTCGAAATAGTCCTAGGATGGACTCCATCCAGCAACTGAAAGTTGGTTGGGATAGATGGCATGCCGGTGAACATTGTCGGACTAGCTGAAGGAGCTTCTGTTGTTGCTGTGTCAGGTGACACAGTCCTTGATGTTAACGGTTGTTCAGACATATTAATTCTATCCAAAATATTCCTCAGCGATTCTTCAGGAACTTCCGAGGGTGGGTGAATATTTTCTGACGAAGAAGGATATAGGGTGATCCCAACGCTAAGTTGCGTTGGAGTGCTAGATGGAGGATCTTCCACAATCTCTTCTATGGAAATCAATCCAGGAGGAAGAGGCAGACCGTCAAGTCCGTAAAATATTTCTAGTGCCAAAGAAGATGTAAGTTCTGCAGCAGCAGATGGTTGGGGAGTAACACCTTCTGAAGCGTCTATAGACGGAGCTGGTTCAGGAATAGAAGTGTTAACCGTCACACTAGGATTAGTTGTAATGTCCTTTTGCTGTTGCGGAATCTCTTTTGTAAAGGTAGGGATTCCAGAAATGTTCGGAGTAACAGGAGTCTCTGAGGATGTTGGAGTGCTTGCTCCAACCATCCTAGGGGACTTCGATCCGGTTAAACGAGTTCTCTTTGTCCGGAATGGTTTCGCTTTCGGAGTCAATGACGGTTGACTCGTAAGTCTCTGCGAACAACGGGGTTTTGATTGACTTTCTTCCAAGATTGCGGATTACTTGATCAACTCAAAATAAAAAGGGAAAAATGTTTTTCGAATTAAATGAATTTTAGATGCTTTTACACAACTTGTTTTTTCAATTTTAAAGAGTTGAGAAAAAACAAAAGATGACTCTAGTCACCTTTGATTTTTATTGAGCTTGAAGTGACAAGTGCTCAGAGGACCTTTTCCTTTAAGGAGTCTAAAAAGGAGAAAAATGGACTTCTCTGGAGATATAGACAGAGAGGATTACCAAAACAATCGCAAAACTGCAGAATACTTTTTACGGTACGGCAGTCAATCTTCCCGAATGCTGTGTTCGGTGCATTGTGATCGATAGGGCGGCAAACACGGCTTCCCAAGGATAAAGGACGCAGCCTATTGTGGTCTCCCAATATATACTCGACGGTACGTGGGAGCACAAGTCCATACTGGCACTTGCCGCCTCAGAGTGGAGGAATCACCCAACCAACATTGAAAGCAACTGTTATCAGGTTTTACGATGCCAGAATACGTCTCTAGCCTAGACCTCTAGATGTTGTGCGTTAAGTTCCAAAGCGTTGTTAGATTCATTGAATTTATTTTAAGTTGATCTTTCTTAACAGTTTTCCTTTTAGATTCACCACGTGATGTATATATAATTCCTAAAATGCAGTCTAAGATGATAAACAAACGTTTGATCTTCTTTCAGCAATGAAAATCCTAGCTACTAAAGGGAAGAAAGTCAAGAATCTTTTCTTCATAGAGCACAGAGCACACGCTAAATGCACAATCGTAAATCAAGCCAAGCAATCAAAAATGCAAATGCACATGCATGTATCTGTTTTTAGCCTTCTTAATGTGTGAATGACGTTAAGAAAGCTATGTGAAAAACTGAATTACTTTTAAAACGATAGTACTCAACAAAATTCTTTTTCAAAACGAAGTGAAATCAAGAGAGACACTTTGCGATTTTGAAATGGAAATTGCTTTTCGACACTTTAAAACTAATAATTCAAATCCTATGCAACAGTAACTGTATAATCAACTATCCAGAACAATGGGATTACTTTCTAAAACTGAAAACGATAGCTACGACACTTTCAGATCTAGAGACGACAGTTCAGCTATGCTACTTTTTGCAAAAGAGAATTAAAAACAACGCACAATACATAAAAACATTTATAGTTCTTTCCACTAAGGAGGCGGAATAATGCAAGAGAAGAGGGTTTTCACAGAAGCACACTGATTATAGACAGCAAAACTCTTGAATGAGACTGAAAACAGTGAGAAAAATCCACAGTCAGAGGGTAAAGTTAACCCTCCCTGACCATCGCACCTGTTACACAGTGAACTCAGTATGCAGCACACCTACTACACTTGGGAAGTGCGATGCATACAAACTGCCTTGAAGGCAGGGGGTGATGGTAGCAGTGCGAGACTTTGAACGGGATTTCACTCACAGTTTGCAATCTAGTTCAACTGTTTAGGCTGAATAAGTAAAGATCAGTGTATGTAAAACACAGGGGTGATCTAAGAGGTTACTAGAGCCGCCACTTAGGGCAATTAGATTGCTTGCAGATCTATTGTTTAATTCATAAAAAAAACACGGAGATAGACTGAAGCAGCATTGATCTACTTTGCATTTGTATGACAAATGCAGTTCGAAGGATAGCTGGCTTGACTTCAGGCTCCGTCTGTATATTTATAAAAGAAACAAGGACAGATAAGCTAACAAGTAATATAGTCACTCCCTAGCAGAGTCGCCATTTTGTTATACAGGAATAGTGTCCACTCAAATGCTGCTATTCCCACTAAGATGGGTGGCTATCTTAGAAACAAACAATCAAAGTCTACTGTTGTTTCCTTTTATGAAAATAGACGAGAGGAGGAACAAGAAGACCAACCTGAGTCTTGCACTTGATTTCCTCTCCTTCTTGATAGAGCTTCACCACTTCTTATTTGTCTGCCCAGCTCCAAAAGAACCTGTGGAATCACAACAACATACTACTATGCAAGAAAAAAGGATCTAAATTCATAAATAATACAGGATCATATGTGTATTAACTATATACATGCATATATAAACAAGTACACAAGAATATGGAAGGAAACAAGAATAGCTTTATTCAGATGAAAAGTAGCAAGAAGATTACAACCATGTGCTCTGACCCAGCATCATCCTCCAGCTAAGAAGCCATTCTTCACCTCAAGCAAGCTAGATCACCCAACACTGTGAATGTACACCAGAATACCAAGAGCACTTCTCTATAAGATACAAAATTCCAGCCTCTGGATCTCTGTGATGAGGGATCCATATATAGATGATTACAGAGAGGTGAGTCATCTTCTGGGATCTTGATTAGTGTCTTCTATCTGATAGTTCCTGCTTCCACTTGGAGAATGATGATCTCTTACTCATCCCTGGTCGAAAATAGAGAGGCAAGTGTTAGAGAGGAAGCTTTTGGAAGATTCCATGATCTT
>APFE030338955.1:116197-134282 GCA_000404065.3 Pinus taeda
TGTATGGTGTTGCCCTACCTTAAGGGTTTGATCAATAAAGAATCATTTCATATTATTTCTGGATTTATTTGCATTATCTTATATTTTCTTATTAGATCTATAATATTCTTGGGTTAGATCTATAACAAGTGGTATCAGAGCACTTTCTTGGGCACAAAAGTGGAGATTTTTTTTTTCGGGGACGAAACATGCTAAGGGGGGTGGAATGTTATATACCTACGGGGGGTAATATGGGGTACCGAGGGAGGTACCCAAGGTAATAATGTAATAATGGGATGGGCCATAGTAATAAATAAGGTGGTTAACCCATGTCATGTAAGGGACCACAAGTAGTTAATAATAATGTAAGGGCCCATGGTATTAGTTGATGGTATGAGGAAACCATGGTAATGATGCATGGTATTGTATGTATGAGGCCTATATAGAGGCTAGAGACTCCACATGAAGAGAAGTATTCTTGTATGAACAAGCATATGGCTTGTGGAGTATTCTCCTTCCTTAAGGAGTGAATGTATGGTGTTGCCCTACCTTAAGGGTTTGATCAATAAAAAAGCATTTCTATCTATTTCTGGGTTTATTTATATTATCATAATATTTCCGGTTTAGATATACAACAAGTGGTATCAGAGCTACAACATTAGATGAGCACCACAAATGAAATGTCATTACTTGATTCAATGGATCTTCACCTGGATTTACATTAAATTTAGGAATATCGGAGGGAATTTTATGAGGAATCGTTGGCCACCAAGGGGCATAAGCAATTGGATCATTCCTCAGCCAGTTCAAATCTAGTAATTCCATAGTTACTACAAAAGGCAACTATTGATTCAGGTTAGGTGAAGCATACCCAGGATAAGATGGGATTTCCTGATAAGTAGGTCTTTGCATACCAGCATAAGGTATATGATGCTGGTAAATTTGATAAGGTTGTTGGACATAACTAGCATAGTATGGTTGTTGATAACTATTTTGAAAATGCGGTTGTCTGTTACCTACAAAGCCTTGTTGCTCAGGTCCTTGGTAGGTTTGCTAGAATTGCAGTTGTTGGTATTGCACTAGCCATGGTTGTTGGACCATTTGTTGTTGTCCAATACTGGAAGATTGACCAAGATGCGGGGTGATAATACTCGTTTGAGCCTGATTCGTTCTAGACAAAGAAGCACTAACCTGAGGTTGTGATTGAGTTGTAAAGACAAGAGGTTGTTGTATTGCAAGCTGAGGGACTTGAGGTTGACACACAATAAGAAATTCTTGTACTTGCGATACAATCACAATAGCAGGTGTAGTGGGAATATTCAACAGAGGTTGGACCGGTTGCATTGAGTATACCACCTTTGGTTGTTGAGGAAGTATTGGTACCCAACCGCTAGATGTAATTCTAGTTTGACCTGAACTTTGTTGTAAACTCTCATATGGTTGTTCTCCAGGAGGGAAAAATGAAAAAGCATACTGCCCCCCATATGGCAGCAATCCAGTGCTCAAAGGATATATTGGTCCTTGAAGACTGGTATGCCCAAATTGGTATTGGCATACAGGATCAATTTGCTTAGTTTCAACATAAGAAATACCCAATGAGACTCCAGATGAACAAATAGGAACAGACCATGTCATCGAAATAGCCCTTGAGTGGACTCCAACTAGTCATTGATAACTATTTGGGACAGATGGTATACCAGTAAAAATTGTAGGAATTGTAGTAGAAAGCTCTGTCGTAGCTGTATCAAATGATACAGTCCTAGATGTTGATGGTTGCTCAGACATATTTAGTCTATCCAAAAGACTTCCTAGCGATTCGACATGAACTTGCGATAAGGTTTGACTAAAAGAACTAACTTCAGGAGTAGAAGGATATAAGTGGATCCCAGTTCCAAAATGTAATGGGGTGCTGGATGGAAGATCCTTACTATCTGCTCTATAGCAATCAGTCCAAGTGGACGAGCTAGATCGTCAGGTCTGTAAAATATTTCTGGAGCCGAAGAAGGTATAGCTTTTGCGGTGACAGATACTGGAGGGGTGACACCTTCTGAATTCTGGAAACCAGCTTCCATATGTTCAGGTAAGAAAACTTCAGTCTGTGGATCATCTCTAGCTGGAGCTGTTTCAGGTATAGAAGTGTCTACCATTACACTAGGATCAGTTCTAATGTCCTCTTGTAACTACGGAGCTTCTTCTGTAAAGGCAGATGTACCAGAAATGATCAAAGTAAGTGTAGTCTCTAACGATGTTGAAACACAAGTTTCAAATAACCCAGGTGAATTGGACTTAATCAAGCAAGACCGTTTTGCCCAGAATGGCTTCATTTCCGGAGTCAAAGATGGTTGACTCACTAGTCTCCATGAACGACGGGGTTTTGATTGACTTTCTTCCACGATTGCAGATTACTTGATCAACTCAAAATTAATGGGAAAGAGATGTTATTCGAAATTAATAAATTTTAATGACGCTTTGACACAACTTTGCCTTTTCAATTTTTAACAATTGAGAAAAAGCTAAAGATGACTCCAGTCCCCTTCAATTTTTAATGAGCTTGAAGTGACAAGTGCTCAGATGGACCTTTTCTTTTAAGGAGTCGAAAAGGAATGAAAGTGACTACTCTGGAAATCTAGATAGAGGGATTACCAAACCAATCGCAAAACTACAATATACACCTTGGAGATAAATTAAAGATAAATTACCAAGGACTTATGTATGGCAGTCAATCTTCCCGATTGTTGTGTTTAGTGCATTGCAATCAATAGGGCAGAAGACACAGCTTCTTATGGATAAAGGATATAAGCCTATTGTGGTCTCCCAATATATACTCGAAGGTACGGGGAGCACAAGTCCATGCTAGCACTTGTCGTATCAAAGAGGAGGAATCACCCAACTTTCGATGAAAATGATAGTTACTAGATTTTATGACGCCGGAACACGTCTCTAGCCTAGACCTCTATATGTGTTGTGTTAGATTCCAAAGAATTGTTAAGTTCATTGAAATTTATTTTAGAGTTGATCTTGTTTAGAAGTTTTCCTTTCAATGGTTCACCGCATGATGTATATGTAAAATTCCTAAAAATTCAATCTAATATGATAAACAATCGTTGTTTATTTTTAGCAATGAAAATCCTAGCTACTAAAGAAAGAAGATTACGATTCTTTCAAACAAACAGAAAAGAGCACACACTAAATGCACTTTTCCTAAATCATTTTTCTCACACAATCTAAATGCATGTATTTGTTTTTTGTTCCCTTTAATGTGAAAAATGCCAAAAAGGAAAACTAAGTATAGATCTGAAATATTTTCGTCAAAGCGACATTTCGACAATTTCTTTTTCAAAATGAAAGGAAGACTTAAACGACACTTTTCAATTTTGAATAGAATATGCTTTTGACACTTCAAATATCAACAACTAAAATCAAATACATGAAAAAAAGTTCAATCGACTATCTAGAGAAGGAAGACTTTACGACACTCCTCTTTTTGACACAAAATGACAGTTACGACAAGTTTGTACCAAAGCGACAGATTGATTCAAGCAACTTTTCGATAAAGGATTGTAAATGATGAACAAATACATAAAAACATTTACTAATCCTAATCAATGGAGGCTGGTCTATGTAATGCAAGGAGGCTTCAACAATGAGATATTGTTCATAAGCAGCAAAAAACAATTAAACAGAGCTTAAAACAAGGACAAAAACTCCAAATTTCAAGGAGAGAAATAGGATTACTCAACCATCGCAACTGTGCTTCACAGAAACAGGGATGCATCTCACCTACTACACATGGGAAGTGCGATGCATACTGGCTTACAGTGACAGACAGTACGATGGGCCAAGGAGTGCAACTGAGATGGGTTTTGCCTCAAATTTGTAGCCGATTTCAGTGAGTTAAGCTGAGCTATGATGGATAGTAAAGAGAAAAGTATGGAGGTATGATCTTGGGAGGTTAATTAGCTACCAAAAGGTCATCTAGAACGCTTGTAAGTAAGATGTTCAGTTCATAAACTAAACTAGAGATTGAGAGAAGCAGCATTCATCTACTTGGCAATTGTCGAGCAAGAGAAGTTTGAAGGCTATCTGGCTAACTTCAGGCTCCGTCTATAGTTTATAAAGCAAACAACAAAAACAAACAAACATCTATTTGATCCCTAGTGGAGTTGCCATTTTTTTCTGGGAAAACTAGTGTCTTTTCGATCTGCTAGTCCAACTAGGAGTCCTAGAAATAAACAATCAAAGCAATTTGTGATTTCCTCTATGTATGATAGATAAGAGGGAAGAAAAGGGACCAACCTAGATCTTCTGCTTGACTCCTTGCTTGATTTCTCTCCCCCTTGATAGATCTTGCAACTCCTCTCCTACTTGTCCCACTTAGAGAATGCCTATAGAAACAAAGTAACAAAACACCATCAAAGCATATCGATTTATTATATCACAAACAATGTAGAATCAGAAATACACTGAACATACAAGGGCATTCACAAATAACAAGATTCACAAGTACACGATTGTATGGAGGAAAACTCAAAGAACTTTATTAAAATAGAAAGGAGAATTACAACCCAACTGTCTGATCCAGCATCATCCTCCCAGTGTCAAAGCCCTCTTCACCTCATGAAAAGAAAGATCACCCAACAATACAATGTTCCTTCTCAAAGACAAACCATCAGCACTTCCTTACAAATTACAAAATTCCAGCCTCCGGATCTCTCAGATGAGGGCTCCATTTATAGATTTCTGCAAGGGTGTGAGTCATCTCTGGGTTTTTGATTAGTGTCATTCCACTTGTTGTTCTTGGTTCCACTTGGAGATTTCTTGGATATCTTACTCATCCCCGGGAGAATTCAGAGAGGTAAGTGTCATAGGAGAAGTTCCTAGAAGATTCCATGAGCATCCACTTAGAAAATTCTCTCAAACATTTTTCCATCCTAGCTCATCGCACCCTACAGAAGGCCTCTTCAGTATGCATGGCACCTGGCTAGTGTAGCAGTCAGTATGCATCGCACCTTGATAGTGGAGCAGTCATTATGGTCCAGGATTGGCCAGTTCTAAGTTTTTTTTCAGGTGGAACTTTTTGGGAATGATGTAATCAGTTGAACATGATCCTTTACAGTATGAAACAACACTTTTAGTGGTTAAAGATACCTTGGTTTATCGACATATAAGATTGGGGTTGTAGTGCCCAAATATGTCTATAACAGTTGCCTCCTAAAGCATGAAGTTGTAAATATTTTGATGTCAGGTGAAATGCTTTATCATGAGGATCTGAGGTATTCAAACTGGAAGGTGACCTATATAAGATACAATAAAATACATCATCATCATATTATTTTCATGATCTAGCTGAGGCGGGCATTCCCATGCTCAGCTTTATAAATTCATTCTCATGTACATAGAACAGATAATCGTCTGTGGTTGCAGACTGGTGATTCTTTATATGTAGAGTCATCATCCCTAGCTTGGATGATCATCTGTGCAGCTTCTGTGTACATTTGATGTCTTTATATTCCTGAATATATCGCAGCCCAGATGGATGAAACTAGATCCAGGGTCTTCAAACTCATTCAATCTTTGCCCGATGTACAAGTCGATCCATGTGAAAATATGTCCTAAAGTCGAACATGGAAAGACATCATTTGATTACCAGCCAATAATGTAAGCTATTAACAGATGCGAGAGGAATCACCAATAATGATAATGACCCTCAAGGTACTGTAGTACAATTCACGTGGTGTGAATATATGAGCCGATGTCGAACACCATGCAAAATCTTTCGGTCAAAGGCCATTGATGTCAACCTATTGCAGGAAGTGAGAAACTTGCCATTGAGGCATGCAAGCTTCAAAGTACTAAAAGGGTTGTTTCTAAGTCAAATTCTTGGATAATGAGCTGATGTCGACAAGAAGTGACCCATCATAGGAGGGCCTTAATGTATCCCATGTCTACGACACAAAATGAAGCAAATGATTTTTTGGAGGTGAAAATGATCTGATGATACAAGGTTCAGGAATAGTGGTCATGAAAAATGGAGGGTGAAGGTATTGCAGTAGATGAGGCATTAACTAGATGGTAAATTCTCTAAATGACTTCTCTTGAACATATCGGCGACACTGAGATGGATTGGTAGTGTTAACCCCAAAAGATGGATGGTATGGAGGACCAATGGTGATATGACTGGTGAATGGAATAACCCAACCTAACTCAATCATGGTGATGGAGTGATAGTGTCATGTTCAAGAGCAGCCTGCTACCAATAAAATTCTTCAAGTTTTCTTCCCTTTTTCCCCAGTCATTGCTGACCAATACCTCTTTATTTTTGTCAAGCTTGAGGCGGATAACATATGCTTGTTCTTTAATTTTCCCTTCGGGCAAACCTATCGCTATGTTTTAGCGAGCCTAGTGACAATGAAACTCGTTCTTGTCTAGGGGACAAGTTTGTCGCTATTGTTTTAACGAGTTTAACGACAAGGATAATTCGGTCCTTTTCATGTTTAGAGAGTTTGAAAAGGGAAAAGAAGGAAACTCCAGCAGTTCTTTTTCATAGCATAATCGCTTAAGTCTGAAAAAGGATAAAATAATACGAAAGGGATGAGTTTTCGATAACTTTAGTGAGCCGAAAAGACAAGCGCTCGAACTTTTTCATGAAATAATCCCTCAGGTCCGAAAAATATTAAAATATACATGAGGGATGGCACTTCCAATCACTTTAGCAAGCTGGAAAGGCCAATAGCTCGACAATATTTTCATGTTTAGTGAGTCTGAAAAGAGTTTAAAGAAGACTTGTTTTTGTGGAATGAGTAGTGTTTAGGGTAGAAAACTGGTTCCAGGTATGCTTGGAACTTCTCAAAACATGGTGATGTGAAGAGGGTGGTTAACAAGACCACTCATTGCAGCTATTCCTCAAAATGGTAAACAATCAAGTGGAAGCGTATGATCGGCCAAAAGAATGGAGGTGATGGCAGGAACACAACCAAGGTTCAAAAAGGCTGATAGTAGGGCAATCACAAGGGTTATTTACCGAAGGTGGGTTCATTTTTTAACGAGCTTGAACTCTGGGGGAACATATGCTCAGTGGCGGGTTTATTTTTTAACAAGCTTTAACCTTGCAGAAACATTGCTCGTTATTGTGGTCAAAAAATGTTCAATTCATCGTTTAGCACATTAGATTCTTTCATCGGTCATTCAACCTGCTAAATCACTCCATCAAATTGATTAGAAGTACATATATATGCCCGAAAAATGAATTAAAAACTAACATTTTACTTTAAGTGCGTGAATTGTAACATAAAAAGTAGTTTTACCTCTTATTTTCTTCATTTCATTTCAAATTTGGGATTTTGGAGCTTGTGGAGTGGTTTTTTCTCTCAAATTTCACTAGCTGATTTTAGGAGATCTGATGGACTATTCTCCGCATTGTCAAGACTAGGTAGGAGCCAACCCTGAGCTCTTCATTTTCATTCCATCTTTTCTTGATTTTGAGCAAGTTTTCCCTTCTTTCTAGGCCCCTGGGGTTTTAAGAACTCGTTTTCCTACCATCGCACCTAGCCTATATCAAAAGGTGCAATTCATATTGAGCTGTACATTGGCCAGTTAATGTGCATCTCACCTTTCTCAAAGGTAGGGTGCGATGGGCGCAAAAGGGAAACTTTACACAATATTTTTTCATGAAATTTTTCCCTATTTTTGCTCAAATTTGGATCCTAATTCATCTTTTGTCTGTGTTTTAGATATTTGTTAGATCAAGATGGTCATCACATGGCATGAACATGAACATGAATAAGAGGACATGATTGTCTTACATGATCAAAGCACAATTACTACATTACGAAATTGTGGTTTGTTCGAATTCTTTCGCATATCCAGCATGAGGCAACAAATCAGTTTGTTGCAGTATTTTCTCGATGCTTGGGATCTGATCAACTAGGTTTTCTAGATCAGAGGCAAATCTATTCCATTGACAGTCAAGGATATCTAATTTCTAACGGGTTTATCGAGGCGTGGTGCCCCTCTTTCACTATCAGGATCCACCCGTGGGGATGAATTTGTGAGAGATTATATTCGCCAATTCTATAGAGATGGATCTCAATCTAGCAGAGACGACAAGATCAATATCCAGGATGTCACTGATCGACCCTTGAGGACCATTTTATTCACATTTGCTAGATTGGTTAGCAGCGCGACTCTTCATTTGGCCAACAAATCTTAAATGCAGTACGCCCTGGAATGCCTAGAACCAAAGGTGTTCAACTGGTGTGAGGCGTTACTTCCTGTTATAAAAGAACAACTCTCCAAGCTAAAGAATGGAAAATCAAATAATTTTGGCTATGGTTCCATATTGACTGCTTTTCCCTTGGAGAGGATTCCACTGATGTAGCCTCAGTACATCTCACTAGGATTTCCAGCACTAAGGGGACCACAAATGCAGAGGTGGGTTGATCTTATGGCTAGACATGTTTGTCAATCACAGATTTCCTTCTCTAATTCCTTCTTTGAGTGGTTCAACCATCAAGAGATGGTCTTTGTGGAGTATCCATACATTGGGATGGATTTTTGAGGTGACCCAAATTTGGCGTTACCAGCTAGCGAACAGTGGAGTGCTATAGGTAAAATGATTTGACCACATTTTGGTTTATTAGTTTTATAATGTTTTTATGTTTTTAAATGTTATCAAGACTAATTTAACTCATATGTGTGTGCAGATATTGGGCCAGTGCGACCGGCGGCACGCCCACGGGCAGCAGCTGACACTCCAGCAGAACAGGCTATAGGGAGGGTCGTCCTTTGAGATCTGGACATATCGAAGACCCATGCAGTGTTGCAGGATCCGATCGAGGGCCTCACTCTCGATATTCAGAATGTCAGGACTGATGAGTTACCCTTGAGGTTACAACACCACACGACTGATGTGCTAAGTCGATGGACCCAGCTCTTACGCATGATTGCACAGGTCGTGACATGTTATCACCAGCATCATTAGTCTAGGATGCCTCTCTACATTCATTTTGAGTTTCTTGGTCATGTGACCGATTTTGTCTTGGACACAAAACATTTTGTAAAAACTATAAACAGTTATATATTTTAGATTTTCAGAATTTTATTTTGGTTAAGTTATGCAATCCTGATGCAAATGTTAATGTGAAATGCTTTCTCTACAAATGCTGCAAATGTCTATATAACACATAGTTTGTTAATGAATCAGTTAATGTGTTTAAGTTTATGCAAATATGTTGATATTGAATGGAATCAAACTATCTTTCCAAAATCCTGACTCTTAGGAACATGCAATAAATATCCGAGTTCCGAATGGAATAAACGCCAATAAGCTGTAGAATGACGAGTTGCAAATCTAGCCTGACAACAAGTTGGCGTATGCCATGCGAAATGACATCAGAGAGAAGCTCAATCAACGTGCTATACTCAGCTATGTTTTTCGTTGATCGACCAATACATATCCCCCTGAAACTCACTAACTCGCCGCTTGGAGCAAAAATGGCCTAGGCCGTAGAAGATAGGTTTCACATACTATGACTAGCTCTGTCGGCATACCCAGCAAATGATTCCAAAAAGTCTAAGATCTGCAACAAATGCAAAGTGGATTACCTAACCAAAACGACAACTCTAAAAGAAAACAAAAATGTAACAAAAGCATATATACAAAGATCATACTACACTTAATCAAGCATAGTAACGTTTAAGATACAACCCGTTTGAGGGTTGCGACAGTGGAATCCCATCATAATTGACCAGATCGTAGGTTCCTTTAATCAATACCCTTTTAAAAATGTAGGGGCCCATCCATAATGGTTCGAACTTACCAGCTCCCAATTTGTTAGAGTCCTGATTGTAAAGCAAGACTAGGTCACCTTCTGAGAAGATACAAGGCTTGACATTTTTGTCAAATTGCACCTTGAAATGTTTCTTATGTGCTTCGTTTGCCAGCACAACATCACAACGGGTTTCATCCAGGTGGATTAGTTCCAAGAAATGAGCCTCTTCCTCAGAAGTTTCAGGAAGCAGATCAATTGCAAGCTTCAGAGACAAAATTTTGCACTGAATTGGTAAGACAGCTTCGAGACCATATACCAATTGAAAGGGCATAAATCCGATCGCATTTCTCACTAAAGTCCTATATTTCCACAAATATGAGTACAGTATTAAATGCCAATTCCGTTTTTGGACTCCAATCATTCTCTGCAGCGTGCGGTTAAGGACTTTGTTGATTGCCTCAACCTGTCCATTAGCCTGCGGATAATATGGAGTAGAACTATCGTGGGATAGTCCTAATTTGGCAGTCAATTCAACCATCATGTGATTGTGAAAATGTGATCCATGATCTGTGACTATAGCTTGTGGAACACCAAATCTGGAGACTACATGACTAAAAAAGAAAAGAGCAGTCATTTCACCACTGTTGTTTAATGTAGGCATCGCCTTGGCCCATTTTGTAAAATAGTCGACAGCGACTATAGTATATCCATGCCCCCAACTGAGGTGGGGTTGCATGTCATGAAATCTATGCCCCATTTAACGAATGGTCTGACAGAAACTACTAGATGCAGTGGTGTAGGTGGTAATATGGTTTTGCGATAAAAAATCTGACAAGCATGGCAACTTCTAACTGCAATTATGCAATCTTTGAATATAGCAGGCCAAAAGTAACCAACTCGTAAGATCTTTTGTACAGTAGCGTAACCAGATAGGTGCCCCTTGCATGCACCTAAATGACAGTAATTTAGGACTTTTTCGGCCTCCTCATGTGTGAGGCACCTTCGCAGAACTATATCGACACCACGATGGTAAAGTGTACCACCAACGATCATGTAGTCTTTGGCTTGGTATTAAAACACCATTTTTCAGAGTGACAGGTGTTAGGCCTAAAGGTTTGGGTTTGGAGATAGACCAGTATATCTCTGTACCACAAATCACTTGATGATATCAGAAACAAAGTCTCATCCACGATTGATGCTTTATATGTTAAATTGTTGGACAATGATGGGATGTCACAAAGTAACTCTGCGAAGACTAGATATTTCTTTGATTTGGATTTGGTGAATTCTATATCAAACTCTTGCAAAATGGCTATCCATTTGGAATATTTGCCCCCTAGTAATTGACGCGACAGAATGTAGGTCATAGGGTTGCAATCTGACAAAATGGTAGTTTTGCGAAAGAGAATATAGTGTCAAAAGCTCTGTACTAATTGAACAGTTGCTAAAGCCAGCTTTTCAACATAGGAGTACTTGCTTTCTGTATCATTTAAGTTGCAAATTAAATAATACACAGGATGTTCAATTCCATTGTGTTCTTGCACTAAAACCATGGCGATGGTTGTATCTATAGCGGCGAGATACAGGTTAAATTCTTTTTGATAGTCAAGAGCATACATTAATGATGCTTTTACTAGGGTACCTTTTAAAGAATCAAAGGAAGCTTGCGCAACCTAATCCTAGTTGAAGGGTACTTCCTTTTTCAAAAGACGCGTATAACCTTTAACTAGTTCAGCATAATGTGGAATGAACCTCCTCAGAAAGTTAGCTTTCCCTTGAAGTTTCTGAATCTGAAGCAAATTTGAAAGTGAAGGCATGTCAAGGATTGCCTGAACCTTACATGGGTCTAGTCGAATTTCGTCCTCAAAAACTACAAAACCAAGTAATCAACCAAAAACAACACAAAACACACACTTGTGTGGATTGAGTCATACCTTGTAGTGTCTGCAACGTAGAAATATGGCTCTCAAATGATGTGGATGATCAGTCTGCTTTCGTGAATGAGCTGGTAGATCGTCGAGATACGGTTGAACGATGTGCTTGATGTCATGGAAGGCGTAGTTCATTGCCCTCTAAAAAGTGGCCCCTGCGTTCTTCAAACTAAAAGGTAGTTTACGGTACGTGAATGTGCCTCACAGACATATAAATGTAGTCTTCGATTGGTCTTGTGAGTGGATATTGATTTGGTTGTACCCAAAAAATCCATCCATGACTGAAAATATTTTTCATCCAACACATTCATCAATTATCTGGTCGATGTACGGTGTAGGGTAGTTGTCCTTTGGACACGCTTGATTTACATCCCTATAATTGATGCACACTCTAATCGTTCCTTTATTTTTCATCACAGGAACAATATTCGATACCCAATCAGTGAGAGGAATAGGGTAACTGAAACCAACACGCAAAATGTTTTCAACTTCTGCCTTAATGGCAGTTGCTTTCTTCGGGTGAACCGGTCGAAGCCATTGTCGTACTGGTTTGACTTCTAGATACATCTTGATTTCATGTTCAATGATGCTCGAGTCAATGCCTGGAATTTCTTCATATGACCATGCAAAGACATCTCTGAATTCACAAAAGAGAGCGTAGTATATTTCCAGTTTTGAAGGAGAACAAGATTTCCCAACATGAATATTCTCTACAACATTAGATTTGGTCGAGATATTAATGGCGATAGTTTCCTCAATATTGGATAGATTTCGCTCAGAATCCACTGTATTTACAGTATTTGATAGAAAATAAAAAACTAAAGGATGATTAAGGTCGCTTGAATAATATTCATTGTGATCTTGAAGGTGGGAATGATGGTGGTAATCTTCCCATGGCATCTCTCCTATCATCATCTACTGAATGATTCCTTCGTCTATAGAATGTATACGAGACCAAGGATCGGAAGAGGTAACATACTCTAGAGACCTATCTATCCAAACACTCGCTGAGTGTTGATTTGGGTTCACTTCCCAGGCCCAGAAAATTGATTGCTACAAAGATTCTATGGGGTTTGGGTGCTACACCTCACGATGATCCACACTATCAAAATGGTCAGAGTTCTTCTTACTCTTTGATGATGTAGAATATATCATATGACAGGTTTCCACTGTGGCCACTTCCACCAAATTACTTGGAGGCAGGAGGGCAAAAGTAGCCATTAAGGAAGGGTCTTTTAGGAGACCTACTTCGACATTTTGAAGCGATTGAGAACTTCCATGGATCAATGGAATGCTTATAGTAGCTTGTGAACTATTGGGGAAAAAGGTTAGTTGGTCAATGATTGCAATTCCACCTTGGAAGGGAAATGAAATCTTTCTAAAATATGTTGACACAACAGTGGCCATAGCATAAATCCAGGGCCTTCCCAGTAAGATATTGTAGTCAAGGTTTCCATCAATGACCTTGACTTCAATTTCTATTGTCTTTCCCCCCAGTTCAACTTGCAAGTTACTTAAAATCCCATACATCGTGCATTTTCTTCCATCGAATTCTTTTAATGTCGTTGATGATCGCGACAAGGGTGGTGAACCTAAAGTTTTCCAGCAACTCATTGACATAATACAAGTAGATTCCCCCTCATCAATTATTATTCGATAAACAGTTTTATTGAGGCATTTTACTTGTATAAGGAAAGCGAGTTGGGCCAGTAACTGAGGTCTGTATCCTTTATGGTTAAAGGCCACAAGATTGGAATCTGCTGGGTCAATCCCACCTATTATTGATAACAAAGCTTTCTTTTGGGAGGGGCAATTCTGCAGTACCTCAAGTGTCGACATAGCGGATGGCGATTGAGCCAGATCCTCCACTATATTATAATTTTGTGCTG
Source organism: Pinus taeda (assembly GCA_000404065.3). Lineage (NCBI taxonomy): Eukaryota > Viridiplantae > Streptophyta > Pinopsida > Pinales > Pinaceae > Pinus > Pinus taeda. The sequence goes on from APFE030338955.1 coordinate 129,767, forward strand.
CTCAAGAACGAGGATTAAATGTCGATTTACGTACTACTCCCTTTGGTAGCTTTATAGTTAATTCAGGAATGATGGGTAGAACAACTTCTTACAAAGTTGTTTTCAAACTACTGGGTTGATCTATAGCCTTGTTGTTTGACAACTGTGGATTCCCATAATCATTATTCCTTGTCGATATCAAAGCATCATTTTCTTGTTTTGAGATGGATAGCATAAGAACTTGTGATGTGGAAGCATAATCAATAGCAACTAGATTAGTTTCTAGGTTTGGAAACGGATCAGTCAACACCGTTGAGGTACTTGAAGTTTTTAAGAGTTTCGTAACCTCAGCTCGATGTAGACAATTGTTCATGAAATAGTCTTCATTACAAATGTAACATGGATCATGAGGTTTCTTTTTCCTAGTAGGGTTATCAGAAGACCTTTCACGAGTTGAATCCTCCTATTTCTTCTTATTATTTTAGCCTTTTTGCTTGCCCCCTGGTTGCTTTGGATTCCTGCCCTTGTCAGATGACATGGCATTAATCTCCGAGGAAAGAGGTTTGTCATTTTCTTTTTGAATAGAAACTGCAAGGGCTTTACCAAATGGAGCCTCTATGATTTGCGTACTTGAGGTACTGATCATGCCATCACCAGCATGAGAATCCCTATTTGATTTAGGAGGGGTAGGAACGGAAAATTCTGGTATAGGAGCTGTTGGCATTATGATGCATGTGTTGTACTTGATGCAACCCTCTCATAGATCATCTCATTTGTATACATTCAGATGAATCTACAAATATCAGATGTGACAGAGTGCATGGGTTACCGGACAGCAAAAAGGGATCATATGACAGTTCACAAGTAAGCTTTGCCATCAAGACCAAAGGGGGAGATTGTTGGCATTATGGCTAAAGTGTTGTCCTTGATGGAAAATCACTCAGATGATAAATTATAGTGTAGCAAAGTTATTTTCAAGTTCATGGAATTTTATGCAGAGAAAATTTTACTTCAAATAGAGAAAAGTTCACGGAATTTTATGCAATGAAAAGTTTATTTCATGTAGAGGAAAGTTCACGGAATTTCATGCAGAGAAAAGTTTATTTCATGTGGAGAAAAGTTCACGCACTTTCATGGTTGGTTCATGGTATTAGTCCCATAGTTTTTGATCCTATGGTTTTGGCCCGTGGTATTGGTCCATGATTTGAGGAAGAGCTTGCCTATATAAAGCAAAGGAGATCATTTGGCTTGGGTATTCTTTTGGGCTGAATATCTTAAGATCTGAAATATTGGGTTATTGTTTCAAAAGCTCGATCTATATGAAAGTGAAGTGGAAAGCGAATATGTGAAGGGTGATCTCTCGAGTGCTGCAGCTGCGGAAGTGCGGAGGCGCCATAGGAGACGCCACAGAAGGCGCAGTGTGAAGACGCCACAGAGGCGCCACAGAAGGCGCAGTGCGGAGGTGCCACAGAAGGCGCAGTGCAAAGGCACCATAGAAGGCGCAGTGCGGAGATGCCACAGAGGCGCCACAGAAGGCGGAGTGTGGAGACGCCACAAAGGCGCCATAGAAGGCACAGTGCGGAGATGCCACAGAAGGCGCAGTGCGGAGGCGCCACAGGAGACACCACAGAGGCGCCACAAAAGGCACAATGCGGAGACGCCACAGAGGCGCCACAGAAGGCGCAGTGCGAAGGCACCACAGAAGGCGCAGTGCGGAGACACCACAGAGGTGCCACAGAAGGCGCAGTGCGTAGACGCCACAGAGGTGCCACAGAAGGCGCAATGCAGAGACGCCACAGAGGCGCCACAGAAGGTGCAGTGCGGAGGCACCACAGAAGGCACAGTGTGGAGGCGCTACAGAAGGCGCAGCTGTGGAGGTGCGCGGTGCCACAGAAAGTGAAGTGCGTAGCAACGCAGGCCAGAGAAAAGGAAATTGGGTATCTGTCTTAAGATCTTTTGTTGACTGATTTTTTTGTTGATAAGGTGTTCTAGGTTTAGTTTACTGTTATTGTGGATCTGGTTATCTGGGTGACTTACTGGTACTTGATGATCATTTGATGTTTATGGTTCCAGTTTGAAAATTTATGAAAAGTGGTCCTTGAAAGAAAAGAAGTAGGGGGTTGTAGCTCCCTTCCAGGAGAGACTGGAAAACGAGAGAGAGTTGTAGCTCTCTGCAGGTTGCAGCCTGCGTACTGTTAAAGGACTGCACCAGTACAAGACCATTGTAAAAGGAGTTTCTAATTTGAAAGAAGATAGAGACATATTGCAGCAGGTGGTTTTCACCCACATTGGGTTTCCACCTTATATCTGGTGTTCTTTGATGTGACTATCTATTTTTCTTGCTCATTATTTTATGGTACTGATATGCAAAAATAATTCAAAGTGTAAATAAGGAAGATTTGTTAAAAGAACTAGACAATACTGATTCACCCCCCCTCTCAGTATTATTTTCAACATCCTATTCTTTAGATATACTGTAGTATTAATCGCTTCAGCCCAAAAACCGTTAGAAAGATTCTTACCTTTTAACATACTGCGAAAACACTCCACAAGGGTTCTGTTCTTCCTCTCTACAACCCTGTTTTGTTGAAAACTGTTGTTGTATCCCATTATCTTTGCAATATTTGAGTACACAAGCTTTCTTGTACTCTCCCCCTTTGATACGAGCAGAGAATCGTGATGCTTTTACCTGTCTGTTTTTCAACCATACTTCTGAGCTCCTTGAAGTATTCAAAAGTGTTGCTCTTGTTCCTAAGGAAATACACCCAAGTAAATCTAGTACATTCATCAATAAATAGTAAAACATATTATGCACCACCTAACGATCTTGTCTGCATAGGCCCACATAAATCTGTGTGTACCAACTCGAGTAATCTCTTCTTTCTATTGGGATTCACAGGAAATTTATCTCTATGCAACTTTCCTAGTGCACATGCATCACAATCAACATGAGAAGATTTTAAAACATGAAGACCTTCGACCATACCTTTTTTCTATAAAGCAGCAGATAATTGAAGTTAATATAGCTGAACCTCTGGTACCATAAGTCCACTGTAGTCATGGCAGATGATGCCAATGCCTAATGTGGTTTTCTTTTGACATTTAGCTTGTGTTAGTGCCGGTCTCGAAAGCCCTCCATCAGTGATCAAAAAGCTATTTGCATTTGCATTAGTAGGTGTCTCATGAGTGTCAAATCTTGCATCCCGTTAGGCATGCCATAACCCTGATGGAGGAGCTGGTCTTTATGCCCCTCTTGGCTTTGCTTGATCAGGTCATATCAGTTATTAAAGTTTTTCAAGCTTGTCTTGATGTGTCTTACTGTCAAAGTCCTAGGTCTAGGGTTTTGGTCATTTGTCTCTGCAAGGTCATGTCTCTGAAAATCCATGAGTACTCAGCAAGCCAGAGGGAGGTTTGTTAACATGTTTCTTCGATATTTTTATCTTGTACAGTCAATTTTGACCTTGGATTTAAAAACTCTGTTTTTAAAGCCCAAGGCCATTTTCTCAGTCTTGTATATAAGCGATGAAATTTCAAAGTCTTCAAACAGACAAACTGCAACCCTGGTCCCCTTGCCAAGGTCCTTCAAATGATCTATCTGCAAAAAGAATAAAGTCAAAGCACTCAAAAAGTCAAATTCAGGATAAAGGAAACCAAAATCAGTGTTTTTAAAAAGTGTCAGAAAGAAACCTTATAAAGTGGGTTTATGGATGAAATTTTTCCAAATGAAGTTTATAAAAGGTATGTTCCCTCCTTTCACTCTCATTGTGCATTTGAAAGCTTGCAAGAGAGGCTTTGAGAGAGTGATAGGCGAAAGGAGCAGAATTGCAGTGGTTTCGGGCAGCAGAGCAGTGCGAGACCCGTTCAAGGCGGTGTGTGACCCGTTGGGCGGTGCGAGACCCATCCAGCACCCCTCCACAGTTCAGAAATTTAACGAGCGCGACCCGTTGGGCAGTGTGCGACCCGTTGAGAGGCCTGCGAGACCCGTTGAGCTACCGGCCTGCAAAACTCAAACCAAATTCCCAAATTCTCTTCAAATCATGTCAATCGCTCGAGGTAGGGTCTTTATTCATTGTTTTGGAGATAAATGATGAAATTAAGATGGTAGGCTATGGTTTTAACTTCATATCATGCAAAATGAAATGACTTATATGGCTACAATATTTGTTTGCAAAATGTGTTAGGGTTTTATGATGTTTCAAAGTGTTTTTCCCTCAGTTGGTTTCCTTTCCCCTTCCCTTCTTTTCATAATCATATATATGTCATTTTCCCTATGTTATTTGTAACTGAAATGTAAATCCCCTTCCTATCCCTAAATCACTAAATTGAAACCCTACCCCTCCCAAGACACACATATAAAACAATGTATATATAAAGTTTCAAAACCCTATATCCCCTATCATATGCATGCACAAAAATAACAAAAATTGTTGATTTAAAATGTCAGCAAGTTGGTGCATAAATTCCTTTTTTCCCTTGATTAAACATGTGTACATATACTCCATGTTTATTTCCATATATGTTTTCCCTATATACAAGG
>APFE030338955.1:135558-153407 GCA_000404065.3 Pinus taeda
TCTTTAAACCATCTATCTTAGCTTCTACATCTTTCCTTAAACCATCCATCTTAGATTCTGTTGCTTTTTGTGCAAGTGACACTTGTTGCACTTGTTCTTGTAATTTGATATATCATGTAGCATTTCTTCCTCTTCTTCATGAGTCATGCTAGAGCTTTCAGGTTCCTTACTAGGTGTTTGCATTTTCTTTCCTCGGGGTATCAGTTACCAAAAGTAATGTGATACTATGCCCTTTGAATTCCTTCAAAATAAATTTTCAAACCAATCTTAAGCAAAAATGTAAAAGAATCTACACACCTTTTTTCACTTTGTAGGACCTCGATATTGCCTCTGATATACTCTCTGTACTTTCAAATCATCCAATTCAGAAATTATGATCTACAGTAGCCCTCTGTGTCCTCTTTCCAATGCCACTAGTTTGATCCAATTTGGATTCTTCAAGGAAGAGTCATGTGAAATCTCCCAGAGTGACCTAATTATAGACTAGTTCAGTAGAGTGAACTTGTACGATGTGCCACAAGTCACTATTTTGACCTTTGGCTCTAACAAATATATACAAGAAACTATAGTTTGTTCTCTTTCTGTCCCTTCTTACAAAATTTCAATTCGATGCTCAAAGAGAAAGTTATGACAATTTTTCTTAGGTCACCTGTTTGGAATGTAATTCAGGAGTCTGCAAAAATACCAACTTCCTCAGATCATATCTCCACAAATATAGCACAAAAAGCTCTGAAATTTGGATCCGAGGTTTAGCACGATTTCTTCTCAAATGGGTTTTTTTTTAACTTCTGAAATGCCGTAGAAAAAAGTTATAGAAAAAATTCCATGATGACCTATTTGGAGTAGCGAAACCCTAGAATCCAAAGCTCTGATACCAACTGTTATGAAACAAGCTCAAGAAAAGATAGAAAAGATAGATCAACGACTTAGAGTTCATCCTCTTTGAGGGGGAAACCTCCTTTACATTACATAAATGAACAATTCTTGGATGATTCAAATGTCAAAACCTCCTTTCTATATACAGGAGTCTAAGGAGTCACAATTTAACCCAGCCAACCTAACAATAATAATATAAAGCCACAAAAATAACAATAGAGGGATTCTATGGGGCACAGTAATAACAATATGGGGATAATAGGGTCACAACAATATTAATAAGGGATGCAACTACAATATTAATGGGGTAATCACTAGTATTATAGGGATCCAACATAAACCATCAATGATCATCGCCAACCATTTCCAAATGCTGACCGTTAACACTCACCATTTCCATTGGAACCGTTCAACTAAGTTGGAAATCTGTCATTACATAACCATTATGTGTTATATTAATCCAAAAATTATATCTATATATTAATCAATGTTTATATTTTTTATATGGCTAAATCATATGTCAATTTCAAGATGTTTCCAAACAATTTTCTGACCATTGAAAGAATTAATCACCACCCATATGGTTGGTGTGTTGTTTAAGTTTAGACTGTCAGATGTTTGATTGTTGCCAAGTTTCATTGAGGCCCAACCAAATTGGTTCCATGTGGTTCCATTTAATTGGGCCACATGGCCCCATACCATTGAGCCAATGAAATGCCTCCAACTTTAGTGGGGTGCTGCCAGCTTTGGCACTTCTTCCAATTGTAGTGGTTTCATTGCAAAGCTTGTGATGAGCTCTTTGATTTGGTTCTAGTTTTTCTTTGATCCAAGGAATTTGATTTTTTGTCCTTGCGGGATCCACCGGGATCATTCCTCCACACTGAAACACATTTTTCCATCCAAAAGTATAAACAATACTGCAATCTCAATCTTCATAACAAATGTCTCTAACATGCCATAATTTCTTCTCCTTCACCTTTGTACTTCGGATCCAAAAGTGATGAAACTGACACCTGTATCCATATGAAAATTTTTAGCTATCAATACATGTCCAACTCGCAAGATTCCAAACAAAACCATACTTTCCAAGATTATATAGAATAGTCATGGTCATGTTTTACAATAGAAACCATACCCCATGTTATCTAACTAAAGGCTAAAATATCATGATGTTGTATTCATAAGTGATGTTACACTCTTTTTCACTTTTACAAAAAAAAATTCAACATGTGATTCACAATGGTGGCCATAATCGAATACTTAAAAAGGCTACCCATCTCTTTCCTAACCAAGCTAATGGGATTTCTTCCTATAGATGGCTTCCTTATTGAACTGCTTCCTCAATTAGTTCCTTCACAGGTTCTTTCACATTCTCCCCGTCCTTTGGGAATATCTCTAGATGAAGCTTCCAACATGTGGATTTTCTATGTCCACCCTTTTTACGATTACTGCAATGGTTTTTCTTCCTCCAAACTTTCTTGACTTTCTTCCTTGAATGGTTTTCTTTGGTGCAACTCTGGCGAGGAGAGATTGCCTTAGCTCTTCCTTTGAAAAGTTCACTATCACTAGAATGTTATGATGTTATCTTGGCTTCCTACACTATCTTAGACTTTTCACTTGAATAATTTCTTGTCTCCATGGGTTTGGAGTGCCTTTCGTCAATGCTCTTGGAGAACATCCTATCTTCCTTTCTGACATAGACTATTCCTACATATCATGGTAGTTCTACCACTTGGATGGGATTCAAGATTCCCTAGACATTAAATCCTAGGCCCTGGCCTTCATATCCCATCTTCTTCATTAGCTTCAAACCAATGCCTATAGTGTGCTTTTCAAAATGCACCAAAATCATCATCATAATGAGAACATGAAATTGAGGAATCACTAACACTTTTTATAACAATTTTTTATTAGGAAGCAAGTGATGATGGTTTCACTTTCAACTTTTCTAAGGCTTCTTTCGTGGCTTGTAACTGAAACTACAATCCCTACTTGTTCTCTCACAATTCTTGTATAATTATTCTCATTTCAACAATCTATGCTTGAATACTCTAGTTGATCTCCTCAAGTTCTTGGAGCCATGCACTCTATGGTGCTCTTCTCATATTTGGTGAAACACCTGATACAATATTCATTTCATCAACTAAATAAGAACCCAAGTTAATTGGTACAACACCAACAATCCCAGCAACTGTGACCTTCATCTGATCATCTGAATCAAATCCAATTTCTTGTTACATTGTCACAATATTTTTGTGCTTCCCTTTTACACCATATTTCTTTGGATTCAATTATGGCTTTAGTTTCCAACAATTCTCCTCATCAATTCCCTTCTTTCTCACAATGAGTACAAAAGGGCTTTGCTTCCTTTTTTCTTGTTTTCACTTCCTTCTTTGCATGGTTTTCTTTCTTACACATTCCTCTCATTTCAAGGTGAATGGATTTCATAATAGCCACATCAAGAGTATTGGGTTCAAACAACAAGAATGAATTTCAAAGGTAATTATGCAAAGAACCAATATATTTCATCAAAGTATCAGATGAATAGAAAGGAATGCCCAATGCCAAAGTTTGCTTCTTAAATTCCTCTATGAAACTTCGAACATTTTGACCTTTTCTTTGTCTCAAATGTTTCCATGCTATCATGGATTTCTTCCAATATCCCAAAGGATAAAATTTTCCTTTTAACACAGAAACAAATTCAGATCAAGAAGAGAGGAGTTTACCCACATGCTTTCTACCTTTCTCAAGTTTACTCTCCCACATGTTTATGATGTTGGAAACCACCAACATACACTAGATATCCCTAATATAATTTCCCAATTATACCTTACATCATTTGGTGTAGGAGTCCTATCCAAAATACAACTTCACTATTGTTTAATTAAAGATATGCCTTGGCTTTAACTATCAGCAAGAGAGAGAAACACATGTCCTTTTGAATGAGCAAGAAAGTGTGTGTTGTGAGTTTCCAATTGAAACTAGTTTCTATCACTATGGAGGGGAAATAAAGTGAGCCTCTAAGAGAGAAGTAATATTACTACCCTAATGGAGACACGGATAGAAAGAGAAAGGCTCGTCTAAAATCAAGTAAAGTAGTTCACATAGATGCGGTGATAGTTATAAACATTACAACACAATTTTAATAAGTTGAGCATTGAAGTCACTAAAATAGTTCATTTAATCTAGTACAAGTGAAATCAAACCTGAGCCATGCACATTCAAATAATAGTCATATACACATTGACAATCCATGAGTGAAACTGTGTTGGCCTGAAAAAGATTCAATATTAAGAAAAAGTTCCAAGATACATAAATACATTGGACATCACAAGCTTCAATAATGGAGTGTTAGAGCTACTACTCGCTCCCCAAAAGTACTAACTCTATCTCTCTAATGCCTTGTGGTAGAAGACAAGATTAAAATCCCTTTACATGAGAAATGGGGATCCTTTTATAACTTGTGGTATGACATTTTGCATCGCCATAACTCTCGACTTCCAAACTCCTAAATGCCTTTGGACTTCCAAATGACCTTTGAAATTACATATGAATTTTGGTATTACATGTCTTTTGGACATCCATGATGCTTGGAGTTCCACTTATTTGTCTTTATAATAATTAAAACAATACATAATGACTTCCACATCATGATATTATGAGACTTGGCATGTCACTATCTTTGATAACTGGGACTAATAGTGACTGATGACATGGATTTTCTCTAGTGATGACATGGTTGCACTTGTATCTTATTTTGTTGTGCAACTTCAATCGTTGATGTCTCTACCCTCGAAAGGCTCTTTGATCTAATGGAGCCTTTAGGTGATTGTACTGTTAAGATTCAAGTGTGCTCTTTATTCTTTCCATGCTTCCTTATTTTTTTCTCTTTACCTAATCTTCCTCATGTGTTATTGTCATGATCTTCCTAAAATACATGTATTTGCAATCAATGATGATAAGAAACCATCGGCCTGAAAGTCTATTATTCTACCATGTTCTATGCATATTTTTTGTTCATTCCTTTTCATTACACTTAAAAGAGAAATAATGATATTCTGGTCTCATGGTGCACTTTCAAAGGTTGAATGGCTAAAGGAAGAAGGCTTCAAGGCTTAGTCATGCACTCATGTGCTTAATAGAGGGAGGTAGTCGAGGCAGGGCACAAGGCAAGGCACATGGTGCAAGTACGAAGGATGAAGGGGAAGGCTTCGATATTCCTAACTGTGTAGTGTGCCCAAGGAAGAAAGGGAGTGTGTAGGGTGCACTCTTGAAGGATGAAGGAGGAAGGCTTCAAACCTTCGAGGTGTGCTCATGCACCCAAGAGGGCCAAGAGGGCGCAGGGTGCACTCTTGAAGGCTGAAGAATCCTTCTTGATGCCTTCGAAGTGTTCTCATGTGCTCAAAGGGTCTAGGAGGCCACATGGCACATTTTAGAAGACCAAAAGGTTGGGTGTAAGGCCTTTAGGGTGTTCTTATGTGCTCAAGGAGGTCAAACTTCTTTGATTAGAACAAGTGCACTCAAAGGAAGACTTGGTCTTCTTCATGGGTGCAGTTTGGAACAAGGAAAGGGAAGAGGCTTAAGGAGTGTTCTTTTCACCTTTGGAGGGCACATGGCACACTTCCAAACAACAAATTATTCTCTATTAAGGCTTCATGGTGTGATCATGCGCAATTGGCCTCAATGGGTTTTCTTTGAAACCAAAGATTGTCTAAGTGTGAGAGATAGGAAAAGGGGTGATCATGATTATATTTTCACATAAAACCATGTGTGAGACATACCAACTCATTAAAAAAACTTATACAATCTTGAACATTAACAAATATACATCAGAATTCCACTTTTTACACATTCCCCAAATACAACAAATGAAGTGTGTGCAATTGTGACCCAAATGTGTTGTTTTACCACAACAAAGATGTTACGACCATGAAATGAACCTAAATATGTTCTAACCAATGTGATGACACTTGAGACCATAAAATAACACTCGATTAGTAGGTTCCAAAATTTGAATGTAGTAAAATTTTTGGAGGGTGTTGTAGCAACGACACCACCACCATGCTACAACACCACCACCATACAAGAGAATTTATTCCTATTCAAAGATATGATAAATGTATCTTTTCCTCATCCTCTTTGATCTATTTTATTATTAAATATAATTCAATCTATCTAATCTAGTTGTTTCACTTTTCTGCATTAGATTCTCCATTAAACACTTGCAAATCAAACTTTACATCCAAATTAAAAATTGATTTTTAGAAGCATTTCTATGTCGATTATTAGAATTATGAGAATGAGATGACGAAGAAGAATAACATTCACTTGAATATTGAGATGGACGTTCACTCTACTATTTCCCTGATTTTCCAAAGCATTGTCATCCGCTGTCTCTTCCTTTTCCTTTTCCTTCTTTGACGCTCTCTTATTGTAATCTATAAACAGTTTATCTACCTTATTTTCCATGGTTTAGAAATATTTTTTGAAATATTTTTCATTCTTAATGTGATCATCATTATCTTCCATTTTCATTCTTCATGTTGCATGTCCAATCTCTGTGTCAAAAGACTTAAGTTTTCCTTCCTTGTTTTTGCACTCGACCCTCATTATCATTCACACTTGCAATTCACATCAGTAAGAAGAATGTTTTGATATGAAAAATGATATGGTATGCCTTTGATACCAACATTATCCAACATATTTTCTTAATATTATGTTAGAATAATTGCATGAAAGAGCATGTAAAAGATATATGTAAAAATATTTAAAGAAGAAGAAACATAAAGGAGACCATGAAGATAATGTACACAAAAATTTGATCTAGAGTTCATCCAATGTGGAGTATGTCTCTGGGCCTTGATTCATAGTGGGGAGGCCACTTCATTCATAATAGGAAAAACGAAAATGAGTGCATGGAAAAATATATCATTATACCTCCAATCCTAGGAGTGACTTGAAGTTCCATTGCTCAAAACATAACAATCACATCGCTAATAGGTTTTTCTTATCCTCCTAAGACTTTTGTCTGCAAACATGACCCACTTATAAAATGTACATTGATGTCTCAAAACTCATGCCAATAAATTAATAAAATATGCAATTTTCTTCCATGACCCCCATGATCTGATACCCAGATGAAAAAATAGATTGCACCATTAAAATCCTTGGAAAATTTTGAGTTATTTGAGTATATACTTAACTATATTCTATCACCTGCAACTTTGGTCCCTAAAAGAATGTTTTAGATCCCTCAAAAATTTTACATCAAAATATTCTAAGAATATTCCCTTGGAATATTTCTCCTTTGGAACTATACCCTCAAGATTTTCTTCAATGTTTTGGGCTCTATCAAGGTTTTTCATATGATATTCCAAAACACTGAGTTCTCCTACCCGTCAACTCAAGTCCCCCTCAAATGAATGAATATTTTTATAAGTTTTGGCACCAATGGACTTAAAAAAGGTTGGATGGTTGGTGAAATTATTAACATGTGTTAAGCTTGAATGGTGGTTGGCAGATCAGTCAGGGGTTCAAACCTCGTCGCTCCCATCTTATAGCACTCATCAAAATGTGATATCACCATTTGTAATATATATTATATGATTTTTTCCAGACCATTAATCACCTGTTGCTATGCTAACCATTTCATTGACCATGAAATGTGACAATCTTCACCATTACAATCGTTGACAAAGCCATTTTCCATATATACTATTGTTGGTTAAACTATTGATGACCATTTCTATTTCTATTGGAACCATTCAACCAAGTTAGAATGCTGCACTTTGATAAATGATATGTGTTATATTAATCCACTAGTTATATATATATATATGTGTGTGTGTCTGTGTGCAGTTAAACCATATGCCAATTTCAAAATACCACGAAACAATATGTCGACCATTTGAACCATTAACCACTTCCATTAAAGGTTGGTATTCCATTTAATTTTAGACCACCAAATGTTTTGTTATTTGCAAGTTTGGTCGAGGATCAACTAGTTTCCAAATGGGTGCCACATGGTGCCATTTCATTGCGCCACATGGACCATAACATTTGGCCAATGAAATGTCTCTAACTTTGGCAGGGTGCTGCTAGATTTGGTAGTGATGCCAATTGTAGCAATGCCACTATATTTATCTGGGGGTCTACTAAATTTAGCCCCCAAACCCCTAAATTTGCCTGGATTGGAAAAGGTGGTGATACTCTTGATCTGAAATTGGATCCTTAAACTCTCTTAAAGCTACCCAAACTTTGTAAAAGCTCATACTGAAGTTTGAAGTCTTATGGATGTTGAAGCCTATAAGAAATAACCTCTGAACAATAACAATTTGCAGCCAGGATAGAGAAATGAAGATTTTTGGTCAAAGCACATTGACCAGTGGTCCATGGGGATTGTGCATGGCACAAAAATGGCAATTAGGAGGCTCATACCAGAAAATGGAGGTTGTTTTTGATGCGCGATCACTAGGAAAAACCCCTCAAGAAGGAAAAGCCCAGAGCGCATGGTCACAAGGGAAGCCAGAGAACTATGGGGAAAGCGCTAAAGTGACAGGTGGGTCCCGCACTCCAAAATCAGAGGAATATTGGAAGCGTTTTGAACGGTAAGAGGGTTTGTCATGAGAACGAGCGATTCCATACGTTGATTGACGTGTGTCTAACAAAGAGAGAAAACCGCTCTCATCACGAGCTAACATCCGAGAAAGTCAACCACGTGATAAGAGTGATAACCATAGGATCTGGAGGCCCCAAATCTAATGGTAGAGATTGCACCCGATGGGAAACCAGATTCAACGGGAGAAAATAAGCTTTGACACATAAAGGTTGAAGTCCGATTAGACCGTTGAGTTGGCGGATGAATCATTTCACAGAGTAACCGAAGTAACGAACCATTTGAGGAAGAGTTGGCTCAACTCATGAGGAGACAAATGGCCACCTCTCTGTGAAGTGTTATAGTGATGATGACGCAGAGCAGGGAATTCCAGCACAAAGGCAGGTGATTCGAAGAATCGGGAGAGGAAATGAACAATCATGGAATGGAATTGTTTAAGAGCCACAAACAAACAGAGAGTAAAAGAAGGAGAAAAAAAGCGTACAACAAGAAGATGATGAATGAACAGAGAGTCCACGGAGTCACTCGGAGGTCGAGTGAAAGAGCCAGAGACCTCAATTGACAATAGCATATTATTATTGGAGTTGATTGGAGGTCGAGTGACTCATAGAGGCATGTAAAGGCCAGGAAAAGGAGCTTAGAGAAGCCAAAGCCAAGAGCTAGAGTGAGCGCCAGAGGTGAGAGTTGAGAGCTAGAACTAGAGCCACAGCCACAGAGCCAGAGCTAGAGTCAGAGCCACAACTAGAGCAAAACCCAGAGCCAGAGCCAAGAGCCAGAGCTAGAAAGCCAAAGAGCTCCAAGAGCCAAGGGATAAGATGGTGTTCTGAGCCCAATGTTCCTACATAAAACATTGGAGTTAAGTGTAGCACTTGTAAAAGAACTATTGTCATAATCCAAGAGAGCCTAATCGAGTTGATTAGAGCTTAAGGAGATGTAGCCCAAGATATCAAGGTGAACTCCATATTATACTGCTACCTTATGTGTTTTCTTTTATTGTTGCTTTAACTACTATTGTATGCATTTATATATTAGTTTAAGTACCTTCCCATATTAGCACAAACAACAGATTTTAAAGTAAATAATCAGCTGAAAACAAATACAAGAAAACACCCATATTTTCAAGCATTTCTTATTTCTGCATTGGTTAATCAAATAGACTTCGGAAAATTTAAAGCTTTGGAAGTGGGAGAGGTTCTTGTAAGTTAGACAAGAAGCCTAAGAGCCCCATTTTCAGATTAGGTGGTATCAGAGCTTAAGATTGATTAACCCCACCTTCAAAGAAGGTTGTATCAGAATGCTTGATTGATAGGGCAAAGATTTCTTGTATGAAAAGTGTTTGGACAATCACGGATTGATTTCCTCATCGATTGTATGCTTGGTTGCAGACTGACTATTGTTTGAGTTTGCATAGGCGAAGGGAAAGCTGTTGATAGCTCAGTACAGGAAGGACAAAAAGAAAGAAGAGATGATGGCATTTTTCTATCCCAAAGGACCTAAGGGAAATCCTTGAAGCACAAAAGGTTTGTTGCAAAAGTTTGCTGAGTAAACTCTTTAATAGTCTTGTTTGAAGTTATTTTGTGCATTTTGAAAATGACAACTTCTACGATTTCTCAAATTCTTCTTGCTCTTGAAGTTCCTTTGATGGAGACATGAAGCAAAACTTGTCCAACATGATGGATATGGTGAGAGAAATGTATGAGGATGGAAGGAAGAGTAGCATACTTAGAGAGCAATTGAATTCCATGGAGGAAGAGAAGAAGATGCTTTTTGGCAAATTGCAGGAAATGGAGAGGCAATTTCATATTGCAAGTATGAACCTGAAAAGGATGCATGAGTTGGAGTCACAACTCTTTGTTGCAAAAGAAGCCTTGGCTAAGTATTAGCTTGAAAAAGAGGTAAACCGTTCCTGTTCGTCTTCAAATTCTTCTAAGAACGTTTATATTGGTTCTTTTGAAAAACATACCGGAGGCATAGGTTCCAAGCTAATGTCCAAGATGGGCTATGAAGGAAAAGGATTGGGAAAACATGCACAAGGTATTGTTGAGCCAATAATGGTTGAGGAAAGGCCTAAGTATTTTGGTCTTGGCTATGGACAGTCTTATGGAGAGAGTTCGAAAGCTGTCATGAAGGCCATTGAAACCATTCCAAAACGGAGTTTCCTTACAGGTCCTATACTTCAGAAGTGTGAGGATTGTTTTCAGGAGGAATGCAATAGCTCGAAACATCATTCACATGATTCAGGTGTTCAGAAGCACATACTTGAACCAGAGAGTTGTGGAAACTTTGACAGCCTTGAAGAAAGTGATAGTGTTCCAAAGGGAGCTACTTCTTCATTTGCTTCACCTCCTCATGAAGACAGTAAGGGTGAAAGGGGTAGGTATAAATCTGGTTCTAAACACATTCCTTTTGATTTTGTAAAGCATGGAAAAATAATTGCATGTTCCCTTTTGTGGTTTGGATAACCATTATGTTTCTAGATGTTGGAAAAGGATGGCCACATATAGGAAACTTTTGAAGGAAAAGAAGGAAGCAGCCAAAGGTCCACAAGGCAAGGCAAATCATAGTGTCAAAAGGATGCATGTGTGTTGCACTTACTACCATAAGCAAGGGCATATTGTTGAAAGGTGTTGGACTTTGAATCCAGCTTTGCTTCCACCAAAGCTGAAGGAGAAGGTGGAAAAAGAAAATGGCGAGGATGGAAATGAAGATTCCATGATTGATGTGGTTTAGGATGATTCACATATTAATGTTGATGTGCAAACAAAGGCGGGACCTTTGAAATGGATTGGTAATAAATGATTAGAATTCTTATCCAATTAAGGCTGCATGTCTAGTGATGCATCTGTTTGCATTTATTTATGGAATAAATGCAAGTTCTAAGATCTTACCAAATGGTAAATAGAAAGAAGTTGACTAGGAAACCCACATTATTGTTGCAACAGTATGTTCATTTCAGCTTCGAAAGTACAGTGTACTTAAGCAAAAGTTGAAAGATGGAATGCATGCCTGAGCATGAGATGCATGTGATGCTAGCTTGGGAGAAGTTAACTTGGCTTATAGAATAGAGATAAGGATGAAGTGTTTCATCTTTTGGAAAAGAGTCCTAAAGTTATTTTCCTACATGCTCGACTTGAAGGGTTGTTTGTTGTAAAGGCATGTTTTATTAGCTTGTCATTTGGATGCAAATGTAAGACATGGAAGGGTTCACAAGATGTGAATTATGTTTCTTTATTGAAGCAGGAGTTAGCCCATGCAGTTGTTTCTATATGCCTATTGTTATTAACAATTGTTGTTGGTAGCTTTTCAAACAGGTACAAATGAAAGCTTTGTGGAGCAGATGTACTTCACATTTGTTTGAGCCACCTTGGATCAAGGATCAAGGCAAAGAATCTCAAACTACCTTCTGTAAACTTCACGACAGAAGTTATGCATGAAGTCAAAGAGGGAAATTGTTCTTCTCGAGATGACCAACCCATCCAAGAAGGGAAGTGGTTAGAGATTTTGGCTCAGAGGCAGTATGTGAAGGAAAGTGTAGGGAGGCTGAAAGAAGAGGGTGTTGTTACTCTCATTTACTTCTTAGATCAGTATATCAGTATTTTGGTGGACCAAAAGTTCTTTTAATGGGAAGGCATGATCCGAAATTGGATCCTTAAACTCTCTTAAATCTACCCGAACTCTGTAAAAGCTCATACCAAAGTTTAAAGTCTTATGGTTGTCAAAGCATATTAGAAATAACCTCTGAACAATGACAATTCACAGCCAGCACATAGAAATGAAGACCTTCAGTCAAAGTGCATTGAATGGTGGCCCATAGGGACTGTGCATGGTGTCAAAATGGAAGTTAGGAGGCTCAGACCAGAAAATGGAGGCGGTTTCTGATTAGGAGGCTCAGACCAGAAAATGGAGGCTGTTTCTGATGTGCAATTAGTGCAAAGCACTAATCGCGCATCGCTGGGCAAAACCCCTCAAGAAGGAAAAGCCCCAAGTGCACAGTCACAAAGGAAGCCAGAGAACCATGGGGAAAGCACTAAAGTGACAGGCAGGTCCCGCACTCCAAAACCAGCAGAATATCGGAGGCGTTTTCGGCGGTATGCAGGTTTGTCAGGAGAATGAGTGATTCCATACGTTGATTGACACGTGTCTAACGGATGAGAGATAAAACCACTCTCATCAAGAGCTAACGTCCGAGCAAGTCAACCACATGATAAGAGCGATAACCGTAGGATCTAGAGGCCCTAGATCTAATGAAAAAGATTGTGCCTGATGGGAAACAAGATTCGACGAGAGAAAATAAGCTTCAGCACATAAAGGTTGAAGTTTGATTGGACCGCTGAGTTGGCAGATGAATCATTTCACAGAGTAACCAAAGTAACAAACAATTTGAGGAAGAGCTGGCTCAGCTCGTGAGGAGACAAGTGGCCACCTCTTTGTGAAGTGTTACAATGATGATGACGCAAAGTAGGGAATTCTAGCATAGAGGCAGGTGATCCGAAGAACCAGGAGAGGAAAAGAATAGTCGAGGAATGGAATGGTTCTAAAAGCCATGAATAAAAATAGATTAAAAGGAGGAGAAAAAAAAGTGTACGGGGAGAAGATGTTGAATGTGCAGAGAGTCTAGGGAGTCACTCAGAGGTCAAGTGGAAGAACCAGAGAGCTCAATGGATAGCATTATATTGTTTTTGGAGTTGCTTGGAGGTTGAGCAACTCAAAAAGGCATGTAAAGGCTCGGAGAAAGAGCTTAGAGAAGCTAGAGCCAAGAGCCAGAGTAAGCGCCAGAAGTGAGAGCTGAGAGCCAGAACCAGAGCTAGAGCCACAGAGCCAGAGCTAGAGTTAGAGTGACAGCTAGAGCAAGAGCCAAAGCCAGATCCAAGAGCTAGAGATAGAAAGCCGAAGAGCTCCAAGAGCCAAGGGATAAGATGGTGTTTTGAGCCCAATGTTCCTATATAAAACATTGGAGTTAAGTGTATCAATTATAAAAGAACTATTGCCATAATCCCGAAGAGCCTAATCGAGTTGATAAGAGCTCAAGGAGACGTAGCCCAAGATATCAGGGTGAACTCCATATTATACTGTTTCCTTATGTGTTTGTTTTTATTGTTGCTTTAACTACTGTTATATGAATTTATATATCAGTTTAAGTACCTTCCCATATCAGCACAAACAATAGATTTTAAAATAAATAATCAGCTGAAAACAAATACAAGCATACACCCATATTTTCAATTATTTCTTATTTCCGCATTGGTTAATCAAATAGGCTTGGGGAAATTTAAAGCTTTGGAAGTGGGAGAGGCTCTTGTAAGTTAGACAAGAAGCCTAAGAGCCCCATTTTCAGATCAACCCCAAATTTATCTGGAAACCTAATAAATCTGTCATCTTTGCTAAGTTTCACCAGAACTTTGAATGATAATAACTTCTGCAGACGAAGTTGGATTGAGGTGCCTCAGGACTTTGATTTTTGGTCCATTAGGGATCCACTTGGATCATTCATACTCATATTTTATTTTAAATATTATGTCAATTTTAGTAACTATCTTTGCAGATACATAAGAGGATAATTGATTCCTTTTAATCAAATATTCATCATGGAAAGAAATTAACCTTTTCTCTTTATAATATGGTTCTCTCTCTTTCAAGTGAGATCAATATTTTAGCATAAGTTTTAAGGTTTCCTTTCTATATTATAAGGAACGATGAAAATATTTACCTTTATATATCTTAAGAAATATATATTATTGTTATTCAAATACTTTTACTTATCCATTTTGAGCCTCTTTTGAAATATGTTTTGAAGATACATTAAGTAAATTGCCCACATTAGGTAAAGAGATAGTCATTTACAAGTGAAGAGGTAAGACATCATATAGTTTAAATTGAATATTCTTATAGTGCATTAAATAATCTATAATATATATTTGACCCACACTTAGAATTTGAAATTTTCTAATTGATGGTTAAATGCTTTAACCTTGAGTTGATATATGATGATCCCCTCATCCTATCCTTTGAAATTAGAGTCATAATTCATTATGTACATGCAATTGTATTTAATATGGAAATTCCTCTAACAACATTTATTAAGGTCATCTACCCTTCATACTCTCATTATCTTGAAGCTTGGCAAGTTAGTAAGCAACTCAAGTTCATAAATTTTGACTCCTTGGTGGAGAAGGTTGTGAAATGAGAGAAAAGTTTCAAGAAGATGAAAAAAATTGAATAAGAAATATACCTTTCTCAAAAACAAAATAACCAATCACATTGTTATCCTAAAGTAAATTCCAATAGAATAGGACGTGGAAGAAATAATTTCAGGGGCAAGGGGATAAACACCATCAAGGAGAAAGAATTTGTTTGTATTACATTCATTACAATACATATGGAAATAATGCATCAACATGAAAAATCCCATGGGATCAAATCAAATATAGTCAAAACCAAAAAGAAGACAAAGGTAAAAGACTAGATATGACTAAAGGTAAAATTCTTGAAACTTATTATTATATTATTTCTTATTGCAATATTAGAGTATTTGAGTGTTCATTTCACACTTAATTTGTTTCTTGGAGAGAGGCATGGCTTCTTCATATTATTGTAACATGACACATGACCTTCTAGAGAAACTTATTTGAACACTTTAGTAACAATGTAGATCAAATAGTGTATTTTGCAAACAAATCAAGGCTCAATCCCTGAAGACTTGGCACCATCCAGCTTAAACTGCTTGAATTTCCTATTTTCTTCTACATGACATGATATATCTTCTATAGTTGTGGATACGTCTACCATCCCCTATTTTCGTTTTCTAGGAGGGAAACTTTATTCATATGTTTCATGGAAAAATATAAATAAAGAATTCATCTAACAACATTTTTGTCATGACTAAAGTAGAATATGAAATAGTCCTAAAGTTCAAAGTGACATATGCCCATATATAGAATTTTCCATAGATCACTCATCACAATGATAGTACATTGCAATATAGTCTTCTATGGCATGCTATATTTGGATAAATGAACTATGAAAACTCAATGTATTATAAAAGAATGGTGTTTCCAATTTTCCTTGAAGTCCTATGAAAATGAAGCATTATGATGCTTGTATCCTTGGAAAATATAGAAAAAAATGCTTTCATGATTCCACTTCCAAAGCATGTAGAAAACTTGGGCTTATACATTCTGATTTGTGTGTGCCTAGGCATGTTCTTCTTATTATGGAAATAAATATATGATGTCATTTATTAATGATTACACAAGGATGTTGTGAACATACTAGTTGAAACTTAAATCTTGAGATTTTGAAACTTCCCAAAAATTTCATGTGTGGATTGAAAATGAAGCATGATCCCATATTGGCTCTCTTCATATTGATAACAAAAGAGAATACATATTTAATGAATTTTGAAACTATGTTTTATAACATTGGATCCAAAACCTATTGGCATTATGACACAATTTTGGCACCAGTTTGGCTCGATGACATAAGTATTGTCCTTGATGGAAACTCACTCGAATAGCAGATCACAAGTTCAGGCTCTCAAAGTAGTAGAAAATGAGAGACCCACAGGTTCCTGTTCAGAAAGTTGTGGTCATCGGCAAGTTCCGCAGGTGCGCCGATCAAAAGGTGCAGACATATTTGCAGATGTACCGAACAAAAAGTGTGGATGTAAAGTACATGCACCTTCATGTAGGGGAAACACACGCACGTGGGAAATCTTATGGTTAGTCCACAGTATTTAGTCCAACATTTTTGATCCTATGGTTTTGGTCCATGGTTTTGCATCTAAAGTATTGAACCCGAGTTTTGGGTCCCTAATATTTGATCTCTATGGTTTTGGACCATGGTTTGAGTAAGACCTAGTCTATAAAAAGGAAAGGAGATCATTTGGTTGAGCACATATGTGTTGAATATCTTAAGAAGAGAAAGATCTGAAATTTTGGTGATCAATTGGTGAGTTATAGCTGGACCTGAATCAAGGAGAAACCTGAGCATTACAAGACGGATCTACTGATGGGTCAAGATCTCTTTGGCGCATGATCAGATCTATAAATCTGATAGTCTAGGTTATAATTGAAGTCTGATAAATTATCTATACCCAGAGGTTCACAGGCTAACATAGCACAGGTGCGAAGGTCTGCAGGCTCAACACAGCGCAGGTGCGGCGGTCTGCAGGCTAGACACAACGCAGGTGTGAAGGTCTGCAAGCTAGACAGAGTGCAAATGCGAAGGTCCGCAGGTTCGAGACAACACAGGTGCAGAGACCCATAGGCTCGACAGAGCGGAGGTGTGAATACCCGCAGGTTTCTATTGGTGAAGTTGCGGACTTTTCTTGAAATATGTTTTAGCTGCTTTTGTCTATTACTGTAGTGTTGATGGTTTTGAATTGGTGTCTGGTTCCTATGTGCAGGCTCAACACAATGCAGGTGCGGCGGTCTACAAGCTAGACACAACGCAGGTGTGAAGGTCTGCAAGCTAGATAGAGTGCAAGTGCGAAGGTCCACAGTTCGAGACAACACAGGTGTAGAGAGCCATAGGCTCGACAGAGCGGAGGTGTGAATACCCGCAGGTTTCTATTGGTGAAGTTGCGGACTTTTCTTGAAATATGTTTTAGCTGCTTTTGTCTATTACTGTAGTGTTGAGGGTTTTGAATTGGTGTCTGGTTCCAGTGTGCTGAGAAATTATTGATTCAGTATTTGTACAAGGAAGTTGGTTGATTGCAGATCTATTTGATGTTTTATTGATATTCATGGATCCAGTCTGAAAATTTATGAAATGTGGTCCCTAGAAGAAAATAGAAGCTTGAAGCCTTTAGTAGGTCAACACCTACATATTAGTACCTCAGCTAGTACAAGAGCTAATGGGGTTGTAGCTCCCTTCCAGGAGAGTCTGGAGAACGAGAGAAGTTTGTATCCTTCTACAGGTTGAAGCCTGTGTGTTGGTATAAGACTGCACCAGTATAGAATCATTGTAAAAAGAAGTTTCTAATTGAAAGAAGATAGAGACGTATTGCAGCAAGTGGTTTTCACCCACATTGGGTTTCCACCTTACATCTTGTGTTTTTTGGTGTGACTGTCTACTCTATTTTTGTTGTTGTTGTTTGTTGTTATATGGTTCTGGCACATAGATTAATGATCAACATCTGAAGAATAAATTAAATTATAAGTCTGGAAGGCATACACAAGTTTCATTAGTCAGATCTGCAAATGTTTGTATAAATTGAAAAAGAATTTGATAATACTGATTCACCCCCCCTCTCAGTATTATTTTCAACAATTGGTATCAGAGCAGGTCCTTCAGGAAAAGCTTGATCACTTGAAGGAAGATCTATCATCATGAGCAACTACGAAAAGGAAGCATCTAT
>APFE030338973.1:0-11521 GCA_000404065.3 Pinus taeda
AAAATAATACCTATCATGAAATCATAAAAGTAATTAGAAATGAATTCTTTAGTGGTTTGTTCGCTTAATGAGAAGATAGTAGCTTAGTAGTTCACTAATCAAGGATTTCTCCACCATCACCTTCAAGTCAATGGGATGGTCAATAGGTCTCATCACATCGGAACTTATGTGACTATTACAACCCTTATTCTGGCTGAGTGGATCCTCCATCAGCAATAGGGTTAATTATAATCGGGCACTAAATGAGGACCATGGTTTTTAGGAGATCAGAAATGATTGTAGCCCTATATTTTGGGGGGAGTCCTCGGTGCAACACCCCAAACTTAATCTAGAGGAAATTTTATGCGATATTCAAACCTTTACCACCCATCTAAGTGCCAGACCTCACAGCTAAGCCTTTGTTGCCTTCTACCCTTAATTTTGTGGATCAATCCCTTGACTGTAGATTTGGAATCTCCTCGGCAGGTCGTGCCTCTCTTCCACCTTCTGCCAGCTCTCGTGTCCCCTCTGTTGCTCAATTAAGGGAGCCCGTAGCTAATGCACCTACGCGTTAACCAGCACTGCCTTTCTTAGCCCCCCTATCAGGAAATTTTACCGAGATCCCTCCCATCTCTGACGTTTTATCATCTGACCCTCTACTGGACTCTCCAAACCCTATAACATATCCTTAATTGAGCGACCCTCAACTTTCCTTACCTGATGAAAGGACCGAGAAAGGCACAAGTAGAAGTGTTTGAAATCAAAGGCTATTGAGGTCTTTCTTCATTTACTTGGAAAATTCAATCTAGAATGGCTATGAGGATTGGACAAGACCCATGGATTTGCTGCGGGAATGTCCACAGGCTACCAGTTGAGCTTAGAAAATTTCTCAGAGCAGTAAACATTACCCATATTGGCAAGATAGCAAACCCTGAGCATACAACATTATTTCAACAAGCATGGAATGCATATATTGGTGCTCTTACTGAAGTTCACATCCAGTTAGGCAAAGGTGAACATGAGGTAATATGGGCACTCTTGAAAGCTGGGAAATACACTTGTAAGGAAGGCTACCTCATGCTAGCCGAAGCTCATCGACCAAAAGCCATTAGCTCCTGGTGAAAGCACTTGTGGAAGCTCAAAGCTCCCCCCAGGAACAAACTTTTCATGTGGACCATACTTAGAAACAAAATTTCCAGGGGAGATAACCTTCTCAAATGAGCGCAACATAGCCCATTTTGGTGTTGTATTTGCAAAAGCTACAACAAAACTGTTACCCACCTATTTATCAGTTACCAGGCCGCACAAGAATTCTGGCAATCGATCTTATCAGTGGTTCCATCTCTGATCAGGTGGTAGGGTATTACTATTAAGGAAGCCTGGGCAACATGGTGGTCAAGTGTTGTTCCAAA
The DNA here is from genome assembly GCA_000404065.3 of Pinus taeda. Taxonomy (NCBI): domain Eukaryota; kingdom Viridiplantae; phylum Streptophyta; class Pinopsida; order Pinales; family Pinaceae; genus Pinus; species Pinus taeda. Next base: position 1,392 of record APFE030338973.1, read on the forward strand.
AAATCTTTAGAACCTCCCGCTCCTCATTAGCTGGGGACTTTGGATGAGGTTCATAACGGTAGGAAAGGGAGGTGAAATAGGGAGGGGAAGCTTAACAATCCTCCTCAAGGAAAATAAATGATTGCATGTAAAGGTAAAGGGAATGCCAGGGGGCTAATTTGATGCAAAGTAAGGGTGAATTATGTCTCTCTAAATGCACATCATGAAACCATGTTTAAGATTCACCATTCTGATGTTGTGATAAGAATAGAGTGTAAGCACAAGAGAGAAGGTAAACATATTGTCGGTTGAGAAGAGGTTCAAGAAGGCACTTTCTGGTTCTTCCTCTTTTATATTGGAGACACAATATTTAAGAGTTGTTATATGGTAGATAGTAAAGATGAGATAGATTTTCAAGCATATGCTGGTAGGGGTATTGTTGGACTGTCACAGTGGAAAAAATGATTTAATGGATAAAATGATTGCCTTCTTCCAAAGAAATTTTCAATGTTGAGGAGCAACTTGGGAGGGGTAGTTGATGGTTCCCTAAGCAGCTAGGTCAAGTGCTTGTAATGAATTAAATATCAACTTCTGTTGCATAGTCTCATGAGGAATATGATTATGCAATAAATGCACATGAAAAATTGGAAGTCGAAGTCTAAGACTCATTACAAAGAAGCAATTCAAACATTCACCACTAAATTTTGAATGGGATCTAAAATTTGACTTTCTCAAAATTGAATGAAGTTAGAACAACTCTCAAATGACCCTAAATAATTAATGTTAATATTCAAAATTTAAGTAAAATTTGACATTATCCTTATCTTTCTTTTTCAGCTTTGTCTCCTCTGCCACTTTGATGAATCGGCCTAAACCATTCCCAATGTCTCGCAAAGAGCCTGCATCCCAATACTCCAAAGGGAGAGAATAAAGCCACAACCACATCGAGGCCCAGCTCAGATCTTCTTTGTCCAAGTTAAAGTGTTGGATCCATCCTCTTAGCTATAGCCCTGCTACCTTGAAGAAATATGGTCCTCCATCCTATACCCTGTTTCAGTCCTCTAGACAATCGAAAATGGTAGTAAAGAAGCCCTTAGGCCCTAACTGTAGTGTTATGTGCCCTTTCAGCTTCCATTTGGCTATGATCCAGCCATGCAAAGCTTTCTCCATTAGCCAAAGGCCTATGAGCTTTCCTATCAAAGCATGATCCCTCATAAACTGGATCTAAATGTTGATGCGCTGACTTGGGAGCTCAATTTTGGGTCTATCAACTACTACCGGATTGCAGTTGTTTGACGTCACTCATGGTTCTTCATTTGTGTTGTTATTCATTGGCGTATTTTCATTCTCTGTTGTTGTATCTTCTGGATGGTCCATCCTGACATTTTCAGTCTGTTGCATGTTGTTTTCCATATCAGTGGGGGGAGGCATCATGTCCTCCCCCCGAGGGGGTTCGATTGCACGATAGTTGTTCCTTATTGTGTTGTAGTTGCCTTATGGCTGAAGGTTAACGGAAAAACAACGCAGTCTGTGAAGGTTTTCCAGTTGCAGAGTAGCATCAAACCCTAAGTGCTCCGCTCTCCATTTTCTTTTTTTTTTGACATAAATGGTTAGTTTTTATTTAAAATTCAGAAAATCAGCTACCGAGGAATTTAACAACGAAACCCTATATTTCCTTGTTACAGTCAGTGGGGAAAGAAGATTTTTCTTTTGAATAGTCCACTAAATAAGTTACACTGTGAATGTTGATAGATGCTTGAAAAAGAACTTGAATTGGTTTCAGAATGGTGCCTTGAACTTTCGCTACTTTTGCTTTCCGTGACATAGCTCTGCTTCCTAGCTTGCAGAGAGGAGATCCAACACATCAGAGTGTTGGATCATCCCAAGAATCACTGTGTTTTCTTTTTGAAATGTCTTTCAGAGTGTTATATATTGTTCAAGAATGCCAAGAGGGGTTAATTGGCCTTGAATAGGCCCTCCTGAACTCCCCAGCACCTACCTAGATGCAATAGTGAGTTCCAACAATGAACAAAGATCGAAAATGCCATGGTTGCATTCTGAATTTTCCCTTGTGGATGAGTCCGTGTTTCCTAAAAGCGAGCAACTCAAAATGGTTTGGTCCCGAATTCTAGAGAATCTGAATCAATGAAATGCTTAAAGGAATAGAGGCCCAGACAACTCCAAAATTAAGGAATGCTTTAATCCAATTCAACATCATTTACTAATAGAGATCTCCTACTCCTGAGAGAGTCTAGGTTGGCTGCCATGTCCGCTTGTGAGTTTAACTTCCTCAGAACATGATAGAAGGAGATTTTGTGGAACTTGGGCAACAGTAGTCTGATGTTTTTGAGGATGGGGGCTAACTGCACCTCAGAAGGGATGTCTTGAGAGTTCATAGCCTGTATAATTAGTTTGGAGTCTCCAAAGACTGAGAGGGAGAGGAGATTCCTCTTGATAGCCAGATTTAGACCCTGCCACAGAGCAAGAGCCTCTGCTCTGTTGTTTATTTCATTCCCCAAACCCCAAGCAAAGCGCAACTCAGTTGAGCCACCTAGGCTTAAGACAACTCTGCCACAACCCACCTTTCCTGGGTTACCTTTAGATGCCCCATCAAAGAATAGGCAGTGATCATCCAATGCAGATCTCCATTTGATGAATGCTTGTTCTTCCAGACAAATTTCCCAATCAGATGGGGCTTTAACAGGATGAATGGATCTATTCTGATGATTTGGAACAAGCTCTTTTAAGAATTGATCTTCCTCATTGTCCAAAATCATGCAATTTCTTATGGTGGGTTTGGTTTCTAAGGCCTTCCCCAACATAGCTTTGATCTTAGTGATAATTCTGACTGGGTTACAACTCTCCTCCCTAAATATTTCATTGTTCCTCTCCAACCACATTTTCCAGCACGTGAATTTGGGGATCCACATCTAGCCAGTCTTGAGAAGGCATTTTTTGGGGAGAGAGAATCGTGATAACTTGGCCTAGTTTCTTAGCAGGTCCTGAATACTTCCTGGAAGCTCTATTTTTTCAAGTCATAACATGAGGACACCCTTCCAAACTTCTTGAGAAAAGGGGCACAATAAGAACAGGTGGTTCACCATTTCTTCATCCAATGCACAAAGAGGGCACCTGGAGGGACATTCCATTCCATGCTTCCTCAGGTTATCTCTAGTAAGGATACTTTTATGCGCCAGAGTCCAGCAAAAGAAGTCAATTTTGGGGAGAGCAGGAAAAGAGCAAATAAATTTCCATTGAGTTAGCTCTGGGGGGACGCTAGGGACAGCCCTCATACTTTTGTAACCTTCTGCTGCTCAGTAAGAGCTTGAAAGAGAACCCCACGCTCTTTTGTGCTTAGAAGATGACTTTAAGGGATATTTTCCTTAGAGAAAATCCAAAAACAAATTGGCTTCACCATCTAGCCAATGAGGGACCTCCCCCAAATTCCAACCATCCCATAGACTTTCTGCATCATTTGTCCAATTGGAGATGTCCCAAAGGGTTTCCAAATTGCTGGCCTAAAGCCAAGGTCTGATATTTTCCAGTTCTTCCATCTGATTCAAGGGTTGATCTCCATGAATCAAATATTCCCAAATATTTATTTTTTTCCCATTACCTAGGATCCAATAAATCTTATGATTGAAAAGTTTCAAATCTGTGAGACAGAGTTTGAAAACTGGTGATCATTTGGAAATTCTAGGAGGCTGGTCCAAGCACGTCAAACGCTGCCCATGAAAATATTTTTTCCATAGAACTCTCTTGCTCCAACTAGGATTCCCAGAAGCAATGTTCCAAAGGAGCTTGGAGCCGGAAGCAAGATTTTGGGTTGCCAGATCCCACATTTGAAGACCTCCTTCCAAGAATGGCTTCTTAATGGTGTCCCAATTAACTAAATGGAGCCTTCTTTCATTATTTTTCCCTCCCTCCCACATAAATATTCTAAGGGGACAATCCACTTTACTAATAATGGTTTTAGGGGCTAGTAGAATGGAGTTCTAATAAAATGGGAGACTAATGAGAAAATATTTCATAAGGATTACCTTCCCAGCATTATTCAACCATGAGGCTCCCCAAGCTTGTATTCTGAGTTTTAGCTTGTCTAGTAGGGGCATCCAGTGAGCTACCTTAGGATTTGATTTGAATATTGGCATCCCAAGATACTTAAATGACTCCCATGTCAGGGTTCTTTCCATTTCTAATAGGCTTGCTATGTTTGTCAAATATTTGATCAAGCAATTCCAACCATAGATTGTGCTTTTTAGATAGTTAATATTGCTCCCTCAAACCTCCCTATAAATGTCCACCTCCTTCTTGAAGGTTCTAGTAGAATTTATGCTAGCTCCTCCAAGCAATAATGTATCATTAGCAAACTGGGCATGATTTATGTCTTTAACATTGTGAGCCATTCTCAGGCCGGGCAGAGTTTGGATCTGTTGACAGTAGTCTAGCTGGAAGTTGAGCACCGAAGCATGAATGGCGTAAAGAAGCAGGGACAAAGGGAAACCTTCTCTTACCCCCCTCGAGGCCTGGAAAAATTCCGTTGAACAACCATTAACTAGAGGAGATATCCAAGGGGAGGCAATGTAGGCTTTCACCCAAGTTATGAGAACTTTTGAGAAGCCAAGGTTCTCCATCACAGAAAATAAGAAATCATGTCTCACCTTGTGAAAGGCATTTGTCAAATCTAGCTTAATCACCATGCCTTTCTCTTTTTGATGATAGCTTGAATGAATTGCTTCTTGCACCAGCACAATATTGTCAAGAATCTTTCTTCTTTTTATGAATCCTCCTTGGTTTTCAGGGATGATGACTGGAGGAATTTTCTTAATACACTTGGCTACTATTTTTGTAATCAGCTTATAACTTGTATTACACAAAGAGATGGGCCTGAATCTGTTGAAATTAGTGGCACCTTCGTCTTTCAGAATCAAGGCAAGGAAGGCCGAGTTGGTACTACCTCCAATCTTGGTGCAAGTCTGAGATTTACGGATGATTCTCAGAAGGTCTTTTTAATTGTAGGCCGGCAAGTTAGGTAGAACCTTCCAGTGAACCCATCAGGGCCCAGGGCTTTATCTGGATCCATGCAATCCAAAGCTTCTTTAACCTCATTCATACTAATCGAAGCAATCAACATAATATTTTCAGAATCTTGAACACAGTGAGGAATAAGATCAATCGAATAGGCTTGAGAATCGATAGGAGGGTCTTCCGGGGAAAAGTAAAGATATTTGAAGAAGGAGTGGGTTACTCGCTTTATGCCTTTAGAATATTTAACCATAGTGTTTTGATAGTGAATTTCATTTACTGTTTTGAAGTGCTTGCGTGCTTCAGCTTGCTTATGGAAGTAGCTTGTATTTTTGTCTCCGGCCTATAATCAACGATTTCTGGACTTCTATCTCCAGGACTCTTCTTCATCCCTACTTGCTCTATGGTGATCCTTTTGCAGCTCTACTTCTTTTTGAAGAAGGATTTGAGTTACATCGGAATTCTCCATTGTTAATTGATTGCCTGCTAAAATATCATGCATCTCATTTCTTTTGGCGGTGGGCATTTTCAACCTTTTAGCCCACTCCTTGAGCTCCCTTTTAAGTCTCCTAATTTTTTCTTCCAACACAAAGAAAGGGGATCCTTGAACTTGCCAGTTCCAAGCCTCGAAGACCACCTCCTAGAATCCTTCTTGATGAATCCATAGAGAACTGAATCTAAAGGGAATGGGGCCAAGATTTCCATCCAAGGAGAACTCAAGTAGCATGGGTTTATGGTCAGAGGTGTAGTTCAGCAGAATTTTAGAGGTTGCCATTAGACCACAAATCAAGAAGGAGGATTGGACTAGAAATCTGTCCAGATGAGTAGTAATGTGGCTGAGGCCTATCCTTTTGTTTGACCAGGTGAATTTCCCAGATGTGGGCTTCATATCCTCTAATTCCCAATCTAAAATGAGGTCTTCAACCCATTCTCTCGCTGGGTCCTTGACCAGAGAGCCCCCTTTTTTCTCTTTTACAGCTAGCGTAACATTCAAATCACCTACAATAATAATATTTTCTGGGTTGTGCAAGAAAAGATAGGACTGGAGCGAGTCCCAACAAATTTTTTTCTCGGATGGCAAGTTCGGAGAATAACGATTGAACATACTTACTTGGTGGCTAGATTCTTTATGGAGGAGCTTAGTGACTAGCCAATGGGGGCAACATTCTTCGTAAATCAGATCATATTTGGAGCTATCCCAAAAGGAGGAAATCCCTCTAGAAGCGCCTTTGGCACTGACTGCTCTCCCTTGGCCTTTATGCCAGAATGCTTTGCTTGCTTGGAGGAGTAGAAGGTCCTCCAATTTTGTCTCCTAGATGAGAAGGACTTCAGGTGAGTACATCCTTACAATGTCTTTTAGAGCTTCTTCTTTCAACCTGCTGCCTAACCCTCCGCAATTCCAGCAGTTGTATTTCATTATTCACTGGCTTGGAAGGTTATGGCTCCTTTTGGAGCCTGACCATACTTGCGGCTAGATCTGGTATTCATTATTCCTTTGAGAGTTTTTTGAGAGCCTTGGAGAACATTCAAATAATTTTTTTCCTCTCTCTGTTTCTTCTTGAACTTTCGACCCCTAGCCGACTTGATAGGAGTGACTTGCGAGCTATCTAAATTTAAGACTCCATCTTCTGAATCTCCCTCAAAATCGGAGCCCAGACTGATGTGCTCCTCATTTTCTTATTTTTCCCCTTATTCATCCTCTGATGGACGAAGAGATGACTTTGCCTCTGCTTCTTTCACTTTGATTGACGGGTCTTCTAGTTCCTCTTGGGTTCCAATGGCATCTGTCTTTACCCCAAAGGAAGAACCCTCTTTTGGAACTTCTTTGGATTTTAGTTTAGGTCGGGGCTTCACCAATGGCCCTGAATTTTTCTTCTCAGCTGGTTTTGGGACTGCCTTGCCCTTTTTTAGTTCTTTCAATCCTTCTTCGTCCACTTTGTCCCTGATTGGAGCTTTTGGGCAATTTCATTGGAAGTGTCCATGTTCGTGACACGTTCTGCATTTGAAAAGTAGTTGCTCGTAATACAATTTTTGATAGTGATGCCATTCTTTGACTATAAGTTTTACTATTTCAGGCAATCCAGCTTCCAGATCGACTTCCACATGGATTCTTACGTAGGTATGTTTGCCCTTGTTATGTGCTTTGTCAATGAAACAGCCTAGGCCATTTCCAATCTTCTGTAAGGTGTGATAGCTCCAACAATGGATCAGAAGATTGGGAAGCCAGACCTAGACTGGGACCTCGTTAGGGGTATCGATTGAGGTATCGAAGTCAGGGGTCCACTTATTAAGATACAAACCCTGATTTCCCATAAAATATGGACCATTTCTGAAAGCCAAATCTCAATCTTCTTTCGAGGTGAACTGGAAAATGAAATACCCTCTTCCGACAACATAACAAATCACATTGTTTTATATTTGGGGCCTCTAGTTGCGATGGATCCAGTCATATGTTGTTTTTGTAGAGGGCCAGCGTCCCATAAATTGTCCTACCAACCCTCTGTTAGCCAGGGCTAGGGCGATTTTTATCGGTTGGTCTTCTAGTAGGGCGACCTCAGGAATTTCCTCCAGTTTTTTGATGAATTTTGGGACTTCTAGAATCAAACATTTCTTCCCTTTCTATGAGAGAAATCATATGAATGCTTCTTCTGAAGAGATTGGCGTGGTGGGAGAAGGCTCCCCAGCCCGAAGCGCACTCATGGCGGAGGCTACGCTCCTCTGTGATCACAAAACCCAAACACGGATGCTGTGCCAGCAGGAACACTGGCTGGAGGAGGGAGGCAGAGCCCAATTGTAGGGATGCCAGGAAGGATTGAGAGCCCAACACCAGGGGCTGCTAGGTAGGGGGCTTGTGGAGGGCTGCAGGGGTTGAGGAAGCAGGGGCATGGGAGCTATAGTTCAGAACGGGCACGTAGATCACCCTGAAACTCAGCGCTGCCCTCCATTTTCATTCGAAGTTAAATATCTTATTAAACATAGGTTTGATCTAAAGTGGTCATTGTATTAAATATAAAGTTTTGCAATAAAATATTTTTGTCTCAAAATGCTTTTGTCTTAAATATAAAGTTTTGTCTTAAAATAATTTTGTCTTAAATTGTTTTTCTCTTAAAATAATTTTGTCTTAAACTATTTTTGTTTTCAATATAAATTTTTGTCTTTAAATTTTTGTCTTAAACTACTTTTGTCTTAAATACAAAGTTTTGTCTCAAAATATTTTCGTCTTAAATTATTTCTGTCTTAAATATAAAGTTTTGTCTTGAAATATTTTTGTCTCAAACTAATTTTGTCTAAAATATTTTTGTCTTAAATATAAAGTTTTGTCTCAAAATATTTTTGCGTCAACCTATTTTTTTCTTAAATTCTATATTTAAGACAAATCAATTGATATTAATTTTTAATGTAAAATAACTAAAATAAAAAAATAGTTTTCGAGACAAAAGATTTCTTTTGTCTTAAAAAAATGTCTCAAAAGTGCCCTTGGTGTAGTAGTGTTTCTCACATTCCAATGCACTAGTTTGAAGAAACATCAAATACTTGAACTTCATGGTGATATTAAAGAAAAATAGAAAAGTATTAAAGAAAAAGTAATAAGTAATATGGCTTCAATTATATTTAATAATTTTATACATGATTACAATTATTATTAGATGCCAATTTTAGAGTAATATTAGATAATACTATGTATGATTGTAATTATTATAAAGCAATTTTCAATGATATTGTGCATAATTATATGTATTTTCATTTTTATAAATTTAAAATGAGAAAGTTTGGAATGAAATTAAGAATTTATTATAAAATTGTTTAATTTGAGTTATGTAAAATATTATGAATGCCTTGGTTTATATTTTAAATATGTTTTAATAATAATGTAAATAGGTTATGTTTGATAATGTTTCAAGTATATTATTTCAAAAGATTAAATGCTTTCATTTAAAGTTGAAATATATTTTGTTAGTAATGTTAGAAAGTTGCTTTGGGTAATGTTTCAATTAGATCCTCTTTATGAGGGTTGTATATGCTTTCAAAACATTAAGAAATTAATATGTTTTCAAAAGAGTTAGAATGATTATATGCAATAGTATAAGACTAAGAGGAAGAGAAAAGGTTTTATTGTATATTAAGCATTAAAAATATATATATAGTTTAATTAATAGATAAAATGGTTTTTCCTAGATTCTCTCCTCAAGTATGCTCATAATTTGGGAGAAATTTTTAAGAACTATAAATTTATGTTGTTTAATGTTCAAAGTTTGAGTGCATATTTTGTTTTTTCATAGCATTGAATTTATTTACCACTTTAAAATAGTAAATCACCATTTTTCTCAAAGTTGTCTACCATTCTAAACAAAAAAAAAATTAATTAAGATAAACCCTCTTAAAAAAACTAGTCTTCAACTAACACTCTTTGCAACTTGTAATGTTGATCTAGAAAATGAATCACCACCACTGTAAATGGTTCTTGGGTCTCAAATATAATTAGGTGTATCTTGAGAAGGAATGTTATTTTAACCATTTTATAGTCTAGCAAACCAAAAGACATGCATAGAGGAAAAAATGAATGAAAAAGCTGTTAGTAGATTTACAGGAAAAAAATGAACTAAAAAGGTGTTAGTAGATTTACATGAAAAAATGAACTAAAAAGGTTTCACCAACAAAACATTGTGCTATTTAATTTCATGACCTAAAGAATGAAATAAATATAGATAAAGCAAGAAAGTCAGTTATCTACTAAAGTGAGCAGGTTATGCTAGACTATCATATTGATGAACTTGGTGAGAAAATATCTTGCCTTTAGGAGCCTCTCTTCCCCCAAATTGCAAAAAAATTACCCAGGGAGAGACCTTTCCTAGTCTCAATATTTTTGGCCTTTAAATGACCTTTAGGTTTTAACCTTATGTGATTCATGTATTTGAATGCTTCTAGTGAAACTTCCCTCATTCTTTTATTCACTTGGCATTCTTTTGGGTATCTTTCTGTAACTATAGCATAAACAAGAAAAAATATTATGTTCCATAGTTTATTCAAATAAGTTAAGAATGTATGTATTTGTTTGTTGGCTCAAAAATCAATTTCACAACTGTAGAATTTACACAAATATTACAATTGATTCAAGAATTTTTCTC
>APFE030338982.1:8231-39856 GCA_000404065.3 Pinus taeda
GTTATTGATGATGATCCCAGAACTGTGAAGGAAGTAGTGGATTCAGAGGATGGAAAACTCTGGAAGAGGCCATGGTTGATGAAATGGCATCTTTGCACAAAAATGAGGCTTGGGATCTGGTGGAGTTGCCGGCTGGAAGGAAACCCATTGGCAGCAAATGGGTGTTCAAGAAGAAGACAAATCCAGAAGGGAAGGTGGAGAAATACAAAGCTCGGTTGGTAGCAAAAGGTTATTCCCAGGTGCCGGGAATTGATTTTGGTGATATTTTTTCTCCTGTTGCCAAGGTAACTTCTATTAGATTACTTTTATCTGTTGCTGCTACTTTTGATTTTTGAGGTAGAACAGATGGATGTGAAGACAACATTTCTTCACGGGGATTTGGAAGAGGAAATCTACATGAAGCAACCTGAAGGATTTGCGGTGAAGGGTGAGAAAGAACTGGTATGCAAGTTAAAGAAGTCTTTGTATGGTTTAAAACAGTCACCAAGGATGTGGTATCAGAAATTTGATACATTTATACGGGGACTTGGCTTCACCAGAAGCAAAGCAGATCACTGTGTGTATTTTAAATTAATTGGTGACGTGTTATTTATCTGGTCTTGTATGTGGATGATATGTTGCTGGTTGGAAATGACAAAGAAATTATCCAGGATTTGAAGACCCAATTGTCCTCCAAATTCGACATGAAAGATCTCAATGCTGCAAACTATATTTTGGGCATGGAAATTAAAAGAGATCGAGCAAAGAGGAAGCTCTGGTTAAACCAGAGGAAGTATGTCGAGACAATATTGCAGAGGTTTAGTATGCAGTATAGTAAACCGGTGAAGGTTCCTATTCCTGTAGGTGTGAGGTTATCTGCTGAACAGTGTCCCAAGACACAAGAAGAGGAAGAGGACATGTCCCGTGTTCCATATGCAAGTGCAGTCGGAAGCTTGATGTATGCCATGGTCTGTACTAGACCAGACATTGCACATGCAGTGGGAGTATTGAGCAGGTTTATGTCAAAACCAGGGAAGTGGACAGCAGTGAAGCAGGTTTTCAGGTATTTGTGTGGCACTAGTGATTATGGTTTGTGCTACCAAGGAAGACCAGGATTGGACAGAGTGTTGGATATCCATGGCTTTGTTGGATGCAGACTGGGCTGGAGATCTGGATCAGAGAAGATCTACAAGTGGGTATGTGTTTAACCTATTTGGAGGTGCAGTCAGTTGGATGAGTAAGAAACAATCTGTAGTGGCACTATCAACTACAGAGGCAGAATACATGGCAGCCACTCATGCAAGCAAAGAAGTAGTTTGGTTGCAGAGATTGTGTTCAAGTATGGGGTTAGTACAGGGAGCTATAAGGATAGACTGTGACAGCCAAAGTGCAATTTTCTTGGCAAAGAACCCTGCTTATCATTCAAAGACAAAGCACATTGATGTTCAGTATCACTTTGTGAGGGATATGATAGAAGACAAAAAGGTGTTGCTAGTAAAGGTGGACACTTTGAAGAATAATACATATGAATTGACAAAATATGTGAGCTCTGAGAAGTTCTCTTGGTGTAGAGAGACAATGGGCATTTCAGGGCTAAAATAATGACTAAGCTCTCTTGTGCCCCCCTATAGAAAGAAAACAACAAGTTGGAGAATGTTGGGTTGTGTTATATTATTTCCATGACTAGCTCACAAAGTTAACCAGGGGGTTAGAGGGGGGCGGAGCCCCCCCTTCGTTGCATTGATTGTGTAGCAGGGGGGTCATAAGGGGTTTGAGGTGTACCCATAACCCCACTTTATGGGGTCCAAGGCAGTGCCCCAGAAAATTTTGGTTTTGGACCTTATGTTAGGTTGGGCGGACCCACCTATGGTTTTGTGCATGATTTTCACACATGTTTTTTGGATGCAATGGTTTTCGGTCCATGGTATTGGATGCTTTAGCATGTATAAATATGTATTATAACATTGAAAGGAACATAATGAAAAATCAAGCTGGTAATCCTGGTTTTGGGATCCAAGGGAAATCTCTGTGTATATGTGTTTTATGTGTTATGCTCTCGCATTGTTTATTTTCTATGTTTTAGAATTCGTATGCAGGTAATTTCTGTAAGGGGTTAAAATCCACATTACCTTGGGTTATAATATTAACCCCTTGGGATTTTAGTATTAATCCATTGGTTTTATGATGGAGGAGCATTTGGCGCAGAAATATCATTGTATTTTAGTAGACATAGGAGGTCTTGTGTTTTAAGGAAGTTGGTTTCCTGAGTTTTAAAATAGTGTAATTATTAAGGGTTTTCAAGTAAGTTTATGGGAGATATTTAGAATAGGAATTAATTAGATATTTTGAGGATATTTGTAAATGCTCTCGAATGTAGGAGAACATGAGTGATGATGAGTGATTAGTGAGGATTGAGAGATTTTGAAATATTGTAAATCTTATATTAGGAGTTGGTTTCATGATTTTGGGGATTAGAGAGGATCCTTAGGGATTAGTTGAGTCAAAAGTGGACTTAGAGGATATTTAGGATTTTGTTGAAAATATTAAGGATCTAAACCAAAATTGCTAACAAAACCTTTTGTATAAATGTAAGCCTAAAAGGAAAAGAGAAAAGTTAGTTAGTTAGAGTGTGAATTAGAGTTCTAAGATTAGATAGGGTTTGACTGTAAGCCTATGGGTAGGAAAGGAAAAGGCCACTGATTAGAAAATCAAGCCAGAGAGAGAGATTCATTATGTAAAAAATTATTTATAAAGATAGAGAATTCGATTTCTGAGTTTGTGTGGATTGGATTGAATAATTGAATTATAAAATATGCATAGTATCAGAGTATTTACATAACAGAAGTGTGTAGGGAATTCAAAAATAATTTGAGAGAGAGGACATTGCTTAGAGGAGTATTGTGATGATCGGACAATGTTGGAGTCTGATTGAATAACCAAATCAAATCTCAGGAGTGGCAGCATTTCAATAATATGCAGAACAAAGTTCAGGAAGGAGTCGAGCGGAAGAACAATTAAAGTTCAAAATCAGTGAAAGGAAGAAGTAACGAGCAATAGTGCACAGGAACCGTTGGATCAGTCAGATCAATGGACGAGATTGCGTGAGGTAGATGGCTAAGATTTAGTCGCGCAAAATAAAGCCAAGAAGATGAATGGCGGAGATTAAAATCACATGCTAGTTGAATAGTGGTGTGGTCTTCGTAGGCAGTAAGCAGTATCTCGAACGCCCTAAACCTCGTAAACGATATTCCAAGATTTCACACGATTAGCCTAAGTGAGTAACACAAAGCACACGATGGAAAGAGAAAACCACTTTTCTCACACACTCTCGACTTGATAACGGTCGTGCAAGTATTTGCGTGAGATTGCGCGATAGCCGTTAGATCAAGCAAGATTGATCAGCGATGGAGATTGTTCGGGCTAGTTGGTGAGAGGACGACGTGATAACAGTTGGATCGCATGAGACAGATCAACAGTAGAGATTGAATGCGCTAAAGAGAGTATCGATAAATGTGCTAAGGCTTGTGGATTGGTGGAAAGGTAAGGTTTTAAGTGTGGGTTATGAAATATTTCTATTATATGGGAATTATAATAGAAATAAAGTGTAATAAATGTATTATGGTTAATGTTGGGTTTTAACCAAAGTCCAAAGACTAGGGTATGGTTGATAAGCATCGGAGGTGAAAAATAACCCAAAGTCGAAACCTATAGGATAGTTAAATAAAAATGTTTCTACATAGAGTTTATTGAAGGAGCCTTCAACCTTGACTTGTGAAGGTTTTACTAAGTACGGAATACTAAATTCCTAGGTCATGTATATGACATGCATTTTATATGCATATTGTGGGTATATGCGGCTTAGGCATGCATCATTTGGTATCAGAGTAGAACAAGGAAATTCTATGTGTAATAATTCCTTGAGAAAACTTAAAACAGAGTTATGTTTTGAAGGTGTGTATACAGGTGAATGGTGATGAAGGGAAGCAAGAGGAGATCATATTTTAAATATAACAAACAGTAGGCACACAGAGATAAAGTGTAGCAAAATTTGTAGATGCAAAAAAACAGATAACAATCCATTCAAATTGAAAATGAATGGAAGGATAAGATCATGGAGAGATCTTGAAGGTAGTGGTAGAAGAAGGTGAGAAGATTGCAGCAACCTAGAGTAAGGATTGCTCAATTGGTTCCAGAGGAGAGGACCAGAGAGATGCCAAAACACTGAGCTCATAGGAGAGAAGCTTAGTGAGGTATCGTGTAGCAAGGAAGATTTGTTACTGCAAAGATTTTGTTGCAGCTCATGAAAAGATCATAAAGGAAATTCCACAGAGGATGTGGGTAGAATTGCTAAGGGATGAAGAAAGCTGGTAAGAATTTCTGAGTGGAAGAAGAGGTGGCAGAACCTAGTATTTCATTTATGATTGAAATACAAGAGGATAGTTGTGTTCTTAAAAGGTGCAGATGAGTTGAAGCCTAGAAGTAGCAGAGAGAATTTCTCAAAAAGGTTCCTGAGAATAGAGAACCAAGTACTTGCCAAAAGACCAAGTATAGAAGAAAGCTTGGTGAGGTAAGTTGCAGCAGGGAGGACTTGTTGTTGCAGAGGATTTAATGCAGCTCATAGTAAGTGAGTGAGGAACTCATGAAGATAGAGAAGAGGATGACTACTGATAGTCATAATAGAGGTAACATAGGTTCTGAGAAAGACCACAGTAGAAAAAAGGTGAAGAAAGAGGATGCCAAAGCAAATGGCATATAGAGACAATTAAGTGAACAAGCAAAAGTTCACACAGAAGAAAAGATGACTATGGAAAGTCATGTGGAAGGCTCAAAATAAGGGTACAAGATGAGGAATAAGGGTGCTAAAGAAATCTATTGGAAATAGATGAGTCAAGAGGAGCTTGACAAGGAGATTACGGAGTTAAAAGAACAACTCAATGTATTAAGGATGCTACTAGAGGAAAACCAAAGACAAGGTTGGGTCTTGAAGAAAAAGGCAGTAAAGTGGCATAAGTTACAAAGAAGGCTACAACAGAAGCAAGTGAAGTGGCAGGTGGAAAAACTTAGAGAAGCTAAGTTCGAAATGGAAGTTTCCATTTGTGAAGAAGAACAAGGTGAAGTTCTGGGTGAAGATGAAGAATGGAGATTAGTTAAAGATCTTATGAACTATTGTGATAGTTCAAGGTAGCATGAAGAAATGTGGACAAAGGTAGCAGAAGAGGCTATAAAACCTTATATATTTGAATCTAATAATTTTGATGTGATTACAAGTTTTACAGAAGATGAGCAATCTTTTAAGGCTGTCAAAAGTATGGAGTATCTTTCAGAAGATAAATACTCTGAAGTAAAGAATGATGGAGAATGTCTCTTGAATGAGAAAAGCAATGAATTATTGCAGTAGAAAGAGTTTAATAATACATTGATGTTTGAAGCTGTTACAACATAGGAACAATTTCTTATGAAAGAGGGAGATGAGATTCAGTCTGAAGAGTTGATATGTGAAGGAACAGATGAGACTGTTGAACCTTGTAAATTTCAAACTAATAATATGTGTATAAATGAAGGAATTATAAGTGATGATGAAATACTTATGAAGTGTCAAAGAGAAATTGAATTGCTAGAATATTTGATGGAAAACTAAGAGTATGACAGTGTGATTGCAGACAAAGGAGTTCACTACAGTGGACAAGAGCAGAAGGACATCATTAAAGTAGATGGTGTGGAAGAGAGATTTGTTGATGGTTTTGAGAGTCCTTTGGAAAATTCTTTAAGGAGGTTGAATCAGCATACTGATGTGATGATAGAGAATGAAACGTAAGAGCGGCATACTGAGATGTTGCCAAAGAAGGAAAAGGTAATGAGGCCTTATATTTTTAATTCTGATAATTGTTTTATGAATACAGGATTTGATGAAAGGAGATAGACATGTTTCAAGTTGAAGAGTCAATTTTAGAACTGAAGAAGACTGGAAATTTCCAGGTCAAACATACTGATGAGGAAAAAGAAAAGCATGAAGATACCATGCTTGGAGAAGTTAAATTAACTGTCAGAATCAGTCAAGGAAGTGAAGGACAATTACTGGGGGTTATCAAAGAAGAGGAAGGAAAATATGTTTGAATTGATGAACAGCATAGTGATGTATTTGAGAGGAATCAAGTACAAAGGAAATTGGAGGACAATTTATTTTTTGAAAGTAAATTTATAGATACTAAACAGAGGTTGCTTGGAAAGCCACAAGAGGGTAAGGATGAAAGGGCAGTAGTAAGAATCCTACAACTTCAAAGAGAAGATAATGAACAATAGTTTGAAGATGAGTGAACAGAGTACAACAACAAATGGCAAAGTATGTATCAGCCTAAGGATGTGTTGAAGATAGATATTGAAGAATTATGGAAGTTAATGATGAAGCAGTCAAGATGGAGGAGATTGACAACAACAGGAAGAATGATCAATCAAAATTTGAAACTGATTGACAAAGAGAGGAAGATGAAACAGAACATAGCAGACATATAGCAGCAGCAAATGAGCAGAAAATTCAAACAACTACAAACTAAAGTTTGGGACCGTGGAGGTTTCTGTGAACATATGAGAACACATGATCAAGAGATCATGAATGTTTTCAACCTTGGGAGTCTGATGCAGGAGAATTCAACTCAAAAATATCATTGTATTTTAGTAGACATAGGGGGTCTTATGTTTTAAGTAAGTTCGTTTCCTGAGTATTAAATTAATGTAATTATTAAGTGTTTTCAAGTAAGTTTATGTGAGATATTTAGAATAGGAATTAATTAGATATTGTGAGGATATTTGTAAATGCTCTCAAATGTAGGAGAACATGAGTGATGATGAGTGATTAGTGAGGATTGAGAGATTTTGAAATATTGTAAATCTTAGATTAGGAGTTGGTTTCATGATTTTGGGGATTAGAGAGGATCCTTAGTGATTAGTTGAGTCAAAGGGGGGCTTAGAGGATATTTAGGATTTTGTTGAAAAGATTAAGGATCTGAACCAAAATTGGTTAATAGAACCTTTTGTATAAATGTAAGCCTAAAAGGCAAAGAGAAAAGTTAGTTAGTTAGAGTGTGAATTAGAGTTCAGAGATTAGATAGGGTTTGACTGTAAGCCTACGAGCAGGAAAGGAAGAGGCCACTGATTAGAAAATTAGGGTAGAGAGAGAGATTCATTATGTAAAGAATTATTTATAAAGACAAAGAATTTGATTTCTGAGTTTGTGTGGATTGGATTGAATAATTGAATTATAAAATATGCATAGTATCAGAGTATTTTCATAACAGAAGTGTGCAGGGAATTCAAATAGAACCCGAGAGAGAGGACAATACTCAGAGGAGTATTGTGATGATCGGACAATGTTGGAGTCTGATTGAATAACCAAATCAAAGCTCAGGAGTGGTAGCATTTAAATAATACGTAGAACAAAGTTCAGGAAGGAGTCGAGTAGAAGAACAATCAAAGTTCGAAATTAGTGAAAGGAAGAAGTAATGAGCAACAGTGCACAAGAACTGTTGGATCAATCAGATCAATGGATGAGGTTGTGTGAGGTAGACGGCTAAGATTTAGTCATGCAAAATAAATTCAAGAAGATGAATGGCAAAGATTAAAACCACGAGTTAGCTGAATATTGGCACGATTTTCGTAGGCAGTAAGTAGTATCTCGCGCGTTCTAAACCTGGTAAACGGTATTCCAAGATTTCATGCGATTAGCCTAAGTGAGTGACACGTAACACGCGATGGAAAGAGAAAACCACTTTTCTCGCGTGCTCTCGACTTGATATCAGTCGTGCAAGTATTTTCGCGAGATTGTGCGATAACCGTTAGATCAAGCAGGACTGATCAATGGTGGAGATTGTTCGGGCTAGTTGGTGAGCGGACAACGTGATAGCCATTGGATCGGACGAGAAAAATAAATAATGGAGATTGAATGCGCTAAAGAGAGTATTGATAAATGTGCTAAGGTTTGTGGATTGGCAGAAAGGTAAGGTTTTAAGTGTGGGTTATGAAATATTTCCATTATATGGGAATTATAATAGAAATAAAGTGGAATAAATATATTATGGTTAATGTTGGGTTTTAACCAAATTCCAAAGACCAGGGTATGGTTGATAAGTGCTGGAGGTTAAAAATAACTCAAAGTTGAAACTTGTGGGATAGTTATATAAAATGTTTCCACATAGAGTTTATTGAAGGACCCTTAAACCTTGACTTGTGAAGGTTTTACTAAGTATGGAACATTAGATTCCTGGGACATGTATATGACATGCATTTTGTATGCATATTGTGGGTATATGCGGCTTAGGCATGCATCAATTTATTAGTCCCTTGGGTTTATAATATCAATCCATTGGGTTAAGTAATCTAAGGGTTCATATTCCTAGGGTATAATATTATTCATAAGGTTTATAATTTTAAACTTAGGGTTTAGTAATTATCCTAGGGTCAAAGATTGTCTCTCTATGAAAATCAACCATTGTCAACCATGGTCAATAAGTCACATTGTGACAAAAAATGTCTCATGTTCCAACGTCTCATTGTGACAACCATGGTCATCCATGGTCCAATGTTTCATTGTGACAAAGATTGGCTCACTATGAAAATCAACCATAGTCAACCATGGTCCAACATCACATTGTGACAAAGATTCTCTCAATATGTAAATCAATCATGGTCAACCATGGTTAACCATGGTCGACCATTGCATTGCGATGAATATTATCTCAATATGAAAAACAACCATTGTCAACCACGTTTATTTTAGGTTTATAATATTTATTTTAGGGTTTATATACCTTCGGTTTATAATATTAGTCCCTTGGGTTTAAATTATTCCCTTGGTTTTTTAGTATTAATTCCTTGAGTTTATTAGTGTCTTGGATTTATAATATCAATCCCTTGGGTTTAATAATCTAAGGTTTCATATTCCTAGGGTATAATATTATTGATAGTGTTTATAATTTTAATCCTAGAGTTAATATAAATCCATTGGGTTTATAATATAAATTCGTTGAGTTTATTAATCCCTTGGGTTTATAATATTAATAATCACTTATGTTTATAATATTAAATCCAATGGTTTATAATATTAATCTCTTGGGTTCTAAATATTAATCCCTTGGGTTTTTTCCCCAAGGAAAAAACATAACTTTCATTATATTAAATACTGAAAATTACATGTTGTAGATGCTTCAATGAGAATATCTCAAAAAAAAGTGATCATGGTTGACCACACTGCTACTATATATATCCAATATGATATAATAGATCAAGTACCAACTCCATGAAAATATCAACAAAAAGATACATAAGTTATCTACCTATCATTTCATCAGTTGATAATAACAAAAAAGTAACTATCGAGAATTTGCATATGAGAGGTCATGTAGGTGTTGCATCCTGTGATTGGTGCTCAAAAAAAGGTCTATGATAATACTGATAGTGATTGAGTTCATTTTTTTTTGTAATCATCCAAGTACCAAACACCTGTTGCAATGCTTCCTTGGATATACTATCGAAAAGTTGATTCCTTTCCTTGTAAATGTGATGACAAGAAACATAATGAAAATGAGATTTTAATAATATAACATCATCCAACATATTTTTCGGTGTGTGCATGTGACATGATGATTGTTGATTGAACCAATTTATGATAATTTTAGAGTTACCGAAAATCTATAATTGCTCACACCCTTTTTAAATGGAAAAGAGGAGAAGAATTATGAGATAGTTTAATCTTGCATAATAATTTTCACCCCTGCCTAATCTGATTTTCATTTTGAAAAAATGATTTTCATATAAGTAAAGGACCGCAACACCACCACATCTACCTTGCTGAGATGAACCATCAAAATAAGCCCATGGAAATGTATGATCAATAGACTCAAGAATTACATTTCGTGAATTCTATTGTTGGTCATCATCAGGGATCAAATTATAAATAACACTTATTTGGGTTGCGATAAGATCCTAATGATTGAAATTATCTTGGAAAATTTTATGATTCCTACCTAACCAAATGCCCCAGCAAACCAACAGAGGAAGATTTTTGAGATTTAGAGGTTGATGTGCATCCCACCATGACGTCCAAGCTTCACTGAGAGTGTCTCCTTGCCATCTTATATGAATTTCCAATGCCTGATATAATAGATTCCATATTTGTGCAAAGAAAGGACAGTACAAAAATAAGTGGTTAATTAACTCCTCATTGTTTTGGCACATCACACACTAAGATGGACCCTAAAAGGATTTGTGCTTCAAATTGTCACCCATATATTTTCAGGTTCATGATCTCCGAATATAAATCAATAACCTTCTTTTGGGGTATATCTTCTAGAGTGAGAATGAGTCCATATGAGTTCATCCTCATGATCAAGAATTCTAATATGAGATACAAATAGGGAATTTTTGTAATGGAGCCATACCTGATTCCATTGAGTTGGAAGCTGAATCTTTTGTGCCAATAACCATTTTTGCCCAAATATGGTAGAATTTTCCCTATCAACAACCTAGTCTAATTTCTTTTTCCCTAATTCCACAAGTATTTAAATCATTTTTGGAGGAAGAAGGTGTGCATTGCTACTTTTGGGCCATGGGTGAGTTCCAATACAAACCTTCACTATGGATCCCACATGCCAGGCCATACCAGATATGATGAATCCAAAATAATTTTTCACTTCCCTCCATATCGGCGAGATGTTGGATTTGTTCCTATTCGGTAGCTTGATCCAATCCCCTAAAGAGGGAGGGTTGATATACTTTATTTTTATAACTTCAGTCCAAATAATATCTAAGGATATCAAGTGCCATATTGAATTCACGGCCAAGGCTTGTGAAAAACAAAATATATTTTTCAAACCCCATCCTCCCCATTTATTTCTAAGAGAAATTTAGTCCTATTTAATCCAGGCAAAGGTTTTTCCTTCCTTTCTTCCCTGCCAAATAAAACCACAACACATTTTTTGGATTTTGTGAAGAATACCCTTTGGTATCCATGATAAGGACATCCAGTAAACAGGAATGGCCTCCATAATATATTTGATTAGCACCAATATTCCCACCCGTGATAACCATCGATGATACCATATATTTATCCCACCCTCAATTTTTTCCAAGAGATACATCCAGTCTGCTACTTTTTAATCATTTGGCTTGAGTATGAACCCCAAATATTTTAAACCCTCAATTTCCAAAAGACGATAAGGGAAACAAACTTGAGCATAAATCACTTCATTTTGGGAGTATCTTGTATATGTTAGTGTGAATTTCTAAGTATTTGTTTCCATTCCCAAATATTTACTAAATAATTTCAGTATGATATCAAATGTAGTTACGTCACTAATCCACCCATTCAGGAATATGAGAACATCATCGATGAACAAAAGATGAGTCAAAAAAATATTATCAACAATTCACACTCCTTTTAACCACCCTCAACTCCTTTCTCGTGAAATAAGTCAGTTAAGACCTTCTATAACTAAAAAAAAAAAAAGTGGAGATAACATACATCCCTAACGAAGGCCTCACTGAGCATGAAAAATGTTGATAGAAGATCCATTTATGAGTACACAAAAAGGAACCAATGTAATACAACACATAATCCAATTTATTAATGCATTTTCAAAGCCCAATGAGTCAATAACATCCAAAGGTAGAGCCAATTGGTCCTTACATATGCCTTTGATAAATTGATCTTGAGAATCATACCTTTCATCTTCTTCACCTTTAAGGAGTGGAGCCCCTCCTGGACAATACCTATGGCTTCGTGGATTTATCGATTCTCAAGAAAGGTAAGTTATTCCTTGGAGATGTTGTATGATAAGATATGCTTAATACGATTAGCGATGATCTTCACAATACTTTTATATATGCAATTACACAATGGTATAGGCCCAAAGTCATTAAAACTCATAAGGTTTTATGATTTAGGGATGATTTCAATGAAGGTGGCATTGAATGCCTTATACATTCTACTCGTTGTTCTGCATTCTTCGACTACTTTCAGAAGATCCGATCCAATGAGATCAATTTTTTTTTATAAAAAATTCAATTGGCCACCCATTCGAGCCTGTACTTTTGTCCATTTTAAACCACTTCATAATAGCTTCAAGTTCTCCCATAGAAACCAACATATAAAATTCATTGTTTTCTTCATCTTCCATCAAATGAGGGAATAGTCTAGCAACCATAATAATCTCAACCAAGGAAGCTTTTCTTGGAGCCCTAAATAGAGAC
Organism: Pinus taeda; assembly: GCA_000404065.3. Classification (NCBI taxonomy): domain Eukaryota; kingdom Viridiplantae; phylum Streptophyta; class Pinopsida; order Pinales; family Pinaceae; genus Pinus; species Pinus taeda. The sequence continues at coordinate 20,451 of APFE030338982.1, forward strand.
CCAAAGTGTTGAGTACCCATGTGGGCCAAATCCCTGAAAGTATGTGCTTTATCTCCGAACCCATTTTCCAGGGACCAAATAGTGTTTACTGCTTTTTGTCCCTATGAAAATTGTTAAAAGAACTTTGAATTTTCATCTCCTTCTTGTAGCCATATAGCCCGACTCCGTAAGTGCTAGGTTTCCTCCTTTTCTTCCAACAACCTACGCTTCTCTGCCTCCAGCTGAATGGTGTGGATTTTTTATTCCAGAGTATCATATCCACCACTTCCGGGCTCCTCTAATCATGCCAATTCCTCCTCAATAATTCTAAGTGATTCGTCATCCTTCCTCCTTTTATATTTTACCCATTCAATAGTTTTTTTATTCAAGTTTATAAGGTTATCTTCCATAACCTCAATAGTAGATTGATCCTCATTGAGAGTACAAGGTTGTCAAATTTCCTTAAAAATCGCCTGGTATTCCTCATATTATAGCCACATAGCATTAAATTTAAAGGGTGCTCCAGGATTTAGGAAAATGTCATCTACCTCTAGGAAGAGTGAGGAATGATAAGATATACCACCCAAGCTTACCCATTTTCTAAGAGAGGATGTATTGTCCATCATCATTTCACGAATCAAAAATCTTTCTAGTCTTCTGGCTATCATAGTTTCTCCAATTCTTCGATTCCTCCATCTTGGTTTATAATGCACCACTTCAACATCAATGAGTCTATGAGACTCCAACAAATGTTTAAAAAAACTAGAGAGTGAATCCAAATGAGCGTGTTTGCCCCATGTCTCATAAATACTCATGGAAAAGTTAAGATCACCTCCCATAATGATATTTTTCACCTACATGAAAGATAAATTCATGATTTCTTCCTAGAAAGCTACGCGTTTTTGTAAAGGTCCATAAATATTTGCAATCCTAAACTCCAATCCCAATTCTTTCGAGACATTATCGGCTGCAATTAAGCCTTCTCTTCCCCAAATGTTCATAAGGTTTATTGTTTGGTGATTGATACCTAGTGTTATCCCCCCAGATCTGCATCTCACATCTAATGCATAAAAAAACCAGTTCTTGAACATAGCTTCCTGAAATGATACTACTTCCTTATTAATACCCAACATTTCCTGCAGAAAAACCACATCCAACTTCTTTGATTCGAAAAGTCACTTAAGGAGTAGTTTTTTAGCGAGGTTAACCATCCCACGACAATTGAACGACATCCACTTCATCGAGGGGAGTTGATAAGGGCATTCCTTACTCGAAGAACCCCTTCTAAATATAACTACCTACCTTCAGTGATATCCATACTAACGTTTTGAATAGATTTTGAAATATGAGATTGTTTTCCCCTAGTTTTTTGGGGCATTTAGAGGGCGATAGTTGACCCAATCCCCCACCCGACCCTACAGGTAATTTGGGTAATGAGCACAAGTTGTATCTATGCCCCTTGTATCACCCATACGTGTCCTCATCAGATTAGGCTCCCTAAGATAGAGATGGAGAAGGAATAAATAGGGAGGGTGTTGGTCAACATATAGGGACCAAGACAAGAGGATAAGATATAGCATTCAATTTGCATAAAGATACCATAACCCCATTACTAATAGATGGAAATGACACAGGAGATTACATAGAGGGTACTACAATACAAGAAGGAGCAATAGATGAGAAGGAAAGACAGGTACTCTAGGGGGAATTGATGAGGGCACCTTCGAACGAATATCTAGAGGAGCGGAGTGGTTTTGCAGTGATGAGCGTTGTCCTCCAGATTTGCCCACTTCCTTTTGCTCCAATCTACCAATCAACTTTTTCCAAGGGATGGGCGTCGAGCCTATGGCTATCATATTTTCTTCATGATCATGAGCAACCCCTTTTGGCACTCCTTCTCTAGTTTTGTCCTTGGATAGCATGGGACAATCCTTAAAGATATGACCCACCTCATGACATCATCGATAATGGAAAGGAACACCTTCATAATCCAACTTCTGCAACCTGGAATAACCCCGCCATTGTAGCATCAATATTTATACTAATCCTTCCCTGGTATCAAGATGAAAAATCACAGAAATTCCCTAAATCATCCCTAATCCTCCTAAAAATATCCTTCAACTAGAAATGTAGGGGTAATTTAGGAAATCAAACCCATATAGGTCCCATCGTTATTTGTTCCCATTCTAGATTGAAAAGGGGTGACCACCTTTTCAATAATATGGGTGTCATTTCTATATGCCAGTATTTGGATAAATCCCATGTTGCACACTCGACCCTTTTAAAAAAAAAAACAAACCAACCTCTGGTCATCATACATACTAAGGGAAGCTCATCTAACACTTGTCCCCAAACCTCCTTAATCCACTTCTTAATATGAGAACATGAATAATTCCTCCCTATAGACTCTACCCATCAGTACTCTATCTGTCGTGTCCATAATTTCATCAAATTTGTTTCCCTCACCGAGCACAAAAAAATAACCCCTCTCTTTAACCTTAGTAATCTTAGACTTCTTCGGCTGTTTCTTTTGAGTTCATCCTTCCACATGTATAGGGGAGGATGGCAAATGGGTTTCCTCACTATTGAGCCTATTATCCTCCAAGCTTGACAAATATTCTCCCACATGTATCCCTTTAAAAAAACCAAAGGATGGAACCATATCCTTACTGCTATTCGTTTTGCTCAAATTGTCTAAAACCCTAGTGGCCTGACCAGATCCATCACCTAAATATTGTCCTCCTTTGTTGATAACAATTTGATCCCCGGATGTCCCCTATCCATACAATGTACCAGAAAACCCATCCACTATAGCCCCAATAGGTGCGACAAGATCTAGCCCTGTAAAAAACTAGGGTTTATACATTGCTCTAAAATGCAATGGGTCGCAAGAGAAGCCACTGCTATATTGTCTGGGAATGACTGTGAAAAGTCCCATATTTGGCTTTCCGAAACACCAAACCCTTGAAACCCTAGGGAGGGTTACACCTCTGGCAAAAAGAAATATGACAATATTAATCCTTGAAGGGGGGGTTCATCAAAAACTTGTTCCCTAGTTCATATTAGGGAGCAAACCTCCTGCTCTAGTGGTCCATCTGGCACCAGTTTCTCCATTTTTAGTTTCTTTTATGATCATTCCTTCCATATAGGCACAAATTCTAATGAGTCGAAAGAATAATCAACCAGCTCTTCACCATCTTAGCATATCCTTAATTGAAATTTGATGTGAATGTAGAATTCATTGTCAGGTCTGAACATTAACTTCTCCCCAAATCATTGAAAGCTTACACCTATTCACCTTAAAGCGCTCTTCAGGCTAGTTAATCGAACAGATCGAGTTCGCCCATTAACACATGTCAAACACGAACTAGCTATAGATATGAGAAGAGTGTTCTCCTTCAACAACAAAAATTACCCTAACCCATGCGGTTGTGGTACACCAAAAAAATATCTATTTCCAAACTGCAGAGCCATTTTCCCTCCTTGTCCACATGGTTCACATAAAATTCAATCTCTTGGGTCTTTAATATCAATCCCTTGGGTTTATTTATCCCCAAGGTTTATAATAATAATCTCTTGGGTGTACAATAATAATCCCTTTATGTTTAATGTTATTTCTTGGGGGTTTTAATAAATTGATATCATTATTATAAATTGTCATTATATTGTTATAGTTATTACCATATTTATAATATAATGATAATAATATTTTATAAGTTACTATTATATTATTTATTATTATTATATTATATTTATATATTTATTCTAATCCCTTTGGTTATAATATCAAAATTATTATATTATTGATAATATGATAATACTTTATTATATATTATATTATTATTGTAAATTTTCATAATAATGGTATAATTATTATTGTATTTATAATGTAATAATTTTATGGTATAGTTATTATATAGTTCATTATTATATTTATATTTATAATATTAATATAAAATCCATATTTATTGACACTTATTTGTGTGTATCAACTACATTTAATAATGTGATTATGCATGTGATTGATATAAGTCTATCAACCACATTTATTAATGTGGTTGTGCTAGTTAGTTAATATGCATAAATTAGTTTAACAAGAAACAATCAAGTTTAACAACAAGATATCATTGTTATGGGAATTCAAATTTTCTCTTTGGTTACTTAGTGAATTTTCTAACCATTTTTTCTATCCGTTCTTGTTTTCCAAAGAGCTAATTTAACATTTTTAATGCTAAATGGAAACTGCATTTAGTTACTAATGCCTGGAAAAATGTTCTAATTGAAATAAAAATAATTTCAACAATTAAAAGCTATAATAAAAACATTAATATGCTCTTGTAAAGCATACACTCTCTTAGAAAAAAACCTATTTCTTTCATAAACATATTGTTCAATAACCTCACTTATTAATCATAAATTCATAATTTAAAAAAAAAACAAAAACAAAAAAAACAAAAACTCAAATATCTCTATTACTTTTTTAAATACATGTAAATTAATTAGATAAATAAAACATGAAATAATTTTTACCCAACCGTAATTTACTTTAATCTTAACTCTTAATATATAAATTCCATAAATATTTTGTGTCAACAAATTTTTGCATTAATCATGGACAAACGTTTCAAAGTAAAAGTATCATGTTTTCTTTTATAATGACACTACTAAAACCATACCATGATGTGCTCCTCTATGCAACAAATTCTATTTATTCCCTTTTCAGAAATCCCTACGTAGTCTTTTTTTGCAAGGATGACCAAAAAATAGTAATTATTGATGTTGTTAACATGATTTGACAGTGTCAATAATAAATTATGATGGGGTCTCATATTCTTGAAGCTCATCATGTATGCATTGAGCGAAATCCTAATTAGCATTCACCAAATGCAATCGCGACCTCTTCGCCTTCTTCATTCTTTCCACCTTCTCATTATCAAACTTGACCCACTGGCCGCCGCTCGTAACTAGAGGAATTAATGTCCACGTCAGCAAATAAACAATACAGTGGATTTAACAATATTAGTATTTAACAGTACAGGGTTGATTTAACGAATATTAGTATTTGATAATTATTCCAAATAGCCTCGGTGCATGTCTCTTTGCATGTTTTCATGCTAAAATAAGCTGCAGGTAGAAGGGTTTCTTTGGTCGATTGTAACAAGATATGAACATAATTACATCTATAGGATGGATCAATTTGGTTCTTGAAGTTTCGTTAGTATCTTAAGTGGAGAAATAGAAATCGACAAGGTGTACATCATTTCGGGTTATATTACAATAAAGAATCCACTAGGCTTAAGAGAATCTATAATGTTTACTATTCAACTTTATTTATTTTATGTTGGGAAATATATGATACTAGATGGATCTTCAATGTACATCTCAATGTCCATTGTTCAGAAAATTAGGTACATTTGTTTGAGAATGCAATACATATTGGAATTATAGGTCATGGATAGAGGTCATGAAAAGATTATAGACAGGTTGACATAATACACTTCTCTTAGTTTCATCCACCAAATCCTTCCATGAAATTCCTCACTCATATAAGTAGGGAAGGTACTTCCTTAGGGTGCCAAAATATGTGGCATGGGAGGTCATGGAAAAACTAATCAATCACTATGTACCTATCACCAATTGGAATAATTTTTATATAATATACCTTTTTCGAACCTATTTTGCAGTAGTAATATTAAGACATCTACCATGAAATTTATCCTAATACCTCCAACTCTATTTGTGGGAGTAATTAAAATTTAAAAGATTTGTTGTGCTCTATGTCTTCAATTATTCCAATCTAATTTTCACACAAATTTACAAATTTTCAACCTTTAAGTTTCATTTGATATTTGTGAAAATGTTGAAATGATTTTAAAAAGTTCTAGGGAACATATTAATTCATATCTATCCAAATACCATGCTTATACTTAAGTAGCATAAGCAACACCTATAAGAATAAGTAAAATAGAATGATAACAAAAGTCTTCTTAATTGTTTGGGTGGGAAGAAATTGTATTTTCCTAAGAAAAAGTAATAGTTTATTCATCAATGGCAGTGGAAAAGATGATAGTTATTCATTATTCTATTGATCTTAAACCAATGAATGTATCAATTGACCTAGAAGTAGTTGATCAGAGGACTGACTTTATGTATTTACAACATCTAACCAACAAAAAGGATAAAAGCAACACCTTAACTAGTAGAAATAGGGAAAACCACCTACCTTTAGGTAATAAGAAGTCTACAACACTGAGTGTTGTATCATAATTTAGTTACTCTTTTCCTCTTCAATGATGAAATTAAATATTGAGTTTGACATCAACTGGATTTGAATATAATTAGAATTATCTCTTACTCTGTGTAACTAATGATTTATTCACCACCTTTATATGCCCACTCAGTTGATGCCTTTACTCCCATTACTACTACAAGTGATTCTTTCACTTTGTCCACTATCTTCACTAATTAAATTGTAGATTTGCATAATTGGATAAGTGGGTCAATCTTATCATCTTGAGTAGCTAGAACTAGATTCATAACAACATAAGGGAGTGATGCTATTGAAATTGGTACTTGTTTCAATGGGTTGAAATTGATGAAACAAATTTAATTGGGAGTGTATGGCAAGCACACTACAGTGTTTTATGATAAATTTGTTGTGGTACATTACACTCAATACTTCATCAAAACCTCAATGGGACATACAATATTGCCATCATTAGACCCTCTTCCATACATTGTTATTTGCACATATGGTCACTTTTCATTCATTACTATAAATTCCATATCATTTATCAACTTTTCTATTTTTAAAAGGTGTATTTGTAGTAGGCTTGCCACCCAGGATAATATATGTCTTTGACTATACACTATTGGAATACGACATGGTTATTTTCACTCCATAAATTCATATTACTTCACATACAAGTTTTTTTTTTTTTTGCATGTAAGAGTTATTAATTAATTCTCTGTTCTCTTGTTTTGTAAATAGCTAATTTAATATTTTCCCATGTCATCTATATTTTGTCCAATGATATGGAGTTTGTTGGATATAGTTGGCCTAGTGGAGACTACATTTAGTTACTAATGCTCAAGTTACATTTAGCAAAAGTATTGTAATTAAAATAAAAATCATCTTAAACTTTGAAACCATAATCTAAACATTGATATACTCTTATAAAGCATAGAGTCTTTTAGGAAAGAAAAAACACATTTCATTGTATAAACATGTTGCTCAACAATCCCACTTTTTAATAAAAAAAAATTGATAGGAAAGATTTAAATTTTTATTATAAATCATATGTTTTTATAAATGGTAGTTTACACACTTTTAAAAGGAAAAAAATACATTTCATTGTATAACCATGTTGCTTTACAATCCCACTTGTTAATAATAAATTCATGGTTTAAGATTTTTAACCATGGATATTTACTCCCCCACTAAATATTGTTAACTTCATAATAGTCTTTGTTACAATATCATGAAAAGGTATACTGGGTTAGGGGTTATCAATACTAGTTCCCCAAAAACCATAACTTATTTCAAATAAGTATTTATATTTTATTTGAAATAAGTTATGGTTTTTGGGAAACTAGTGTATATATATAGCGTATACAGGGCTCTCAAGCCTAGTATAGTATTGATGTTGTAATGTAATGTAAACATTTTAACTGGGTCAAAATAAAATAAAATAAAAATGGTCCATGATATTGAGAACTCATGGAAATCCTGCAGCTCACTCTCCTCCATTATTTTTATCTTCTCATCATCAAACTTGCCCCGCTGGCCGCCACTGTTAACTAGAGCAATGTAATGCCCACAATTCACCCTGCGCCCCACATGTACCACAACACCAAATAAAGAGTACGAGGATCCTCTGCATTTCATCTCTACGACTGTTAACAGGTAATCTCAACTCCATGGGGAAAACCACACGATAATACAACTTGTGTGTGTATTTGAAATTGAAACGTTTCAGCAGGCAAACCAGAACTTGAGGTGCAGAATTGATCCTCAGCCTTTCTCGGCTTCTTGAAAATGACAGCACATGTCACATGTTATTCCATATTGTGATCTCTTGGTCGACATTATTCAAAAGAAATCAAAAACTCATGTGCATCTTGCTGGGCTTCACTGCAACTGAAAATCTCCTTCTCTTCCATCACCAACTCTACAAACCGTTGAGGAGAAACGTGGGGTGTTTTCCTGGAGTTCATTTGATGGAATAAATCTGCCAAGCACGTAAGTAATTTATTCTTCTCATCATAACTCCCTCCGTATTCACAGTAATATTGGAGTAACTTATTTCTGAAAAGAGCACAGAAATAGAGAACCTGAACAATGCTGTTACAGTGACAGGTATTCCCCAAGTTCTCGAGACCAACGTACCCATTTTCATCGTTTACCTGAAATCAAATAATGGGCGTATTTCAAAGCTTTCAATCCCAAATTCAGTAGATTCATCAAAACTTTTACCAGAATCATCGTAACTTCTTTTGGTTAATGAACAGCAGAATATGGATAAAGCACTGATTTATATCTCTGCGATACTTCGTGAATTTTAATAATATTAATATTAATGTTATTATTAATATTAATAATTATCATTAGTATTTGTTTTTTCCTATTGATATTGTAGGGTGGAGATGAAGTATGGTATTTTTTTTTTTAACTATTAAGGTTAAAACACTGTAGGAAAAGTCACACACAAATTTATGGAATTGTTTGAATGAAACATGGTAATTCATATCTTCCTCTTGTTTGCTTATGATATAATTTAATTCGGTTTCATTTCTGATATAATTTAATTTTGTAGTGTTGTTATCCGGTAGTCTCTTTGAACTTTGAAAGCACTGCTGCAAAGTATATATAATAATTATATTATATTAACATTAATATGGATGTAATATTATATATAATATTGTATTATATTATTATAAATATAATAATTAATTTTATAAATTAAATTATTAATTTTTATAAATTATATATATTTAGTATATTAATATTTATTGTTTCATTAATATATAATTTTGATACTAGTATAATATTACCTACCCAGTGTAAAAAACATTTTGTTTTTCTAAGTTAAGTTAATCTATTAATATGTAACAGAAATGTACAATGAGGCTCATGCCTCAGCAGTGCTTAACATAGTGTATCAGACAATATCTTGACTGCCCCAACATTGGGGAAACCAGTCCGTAGAGACAAAAAAACCCAATGGGATATCAGTCTTTAAGACCAAAAAAAACAAAAACCAAAGAAGTTTCACCATGACATAAAAAGATGCAGACAAAATCCAGTAGAACTAACATATCAAAAAAGACCAGCCAAATGACACCTAGCAGCCACACAATATCATTTGAGCTCATCCAGGATGGGCTCCTCTACAATCGGACACGAATACTTCCTCCAATCATCCTCCGACGACGACGACGCTCCGCCGTGTGGCCCACCCGCAAGTTGGTCATCACCATGGCTGTCAGCCGCCGCCTTCGAAGCTAGCCCTTCAATCCCTGTTCCACCTGGGAAGCACGTGGCACCAGAACTACCACCCTAAGCATGCTAACCGCCACCCATGGTCTGGCCATGCAGAGCAACTTTTCCTTCGTCTAGCAGATTCTTTCCTGTGTCCCGACCATTTCTGCGTCTGTGTGCCTCCTCTTGCCGCAATTCAAAGTTTTCCGCCTGGGTAGCTGGCTACTCATTATCTTCAGTGAAAAGGATGGTAATTGTAGCAGTAATCACTGGTCTGTTCAAGGTGCTACGAAATCTAAATTGGGTCGAATGGGGAGCAGGGTGAGGGGACAAAGGGAAATTGGCAGTGTGAACCGCGAAATCTCTACGACCTTCACTCGGAGACAGAGCATGACCCTGACCACTACGAGTATTGGGATATCTTCCCAAACCATAGCTACGGGGGGGATAAAGTTCAAGGGAACGAAAGGGGGTAGCAGGCTCAGGATTCGACGTTGTTTGAGGGCAGGCACAACCTCCCCAAGTCCCTCCTCTTCGACTTCTCATGCGATGGGGAACCATGTCAGAATGCTTAGTTAAGTGTTCAGTGGGAGCAATGGCAAAGGGATTGAGAAGGGGAGCAAGGACCGACTGGGCGGTGGTTAACTGGCAGAACCTGGAATGGGAATGGGGATGCCCATTACCGAAATCAACACAACTCGCTAACCAGCAGTGACGCCCAGTAACTGTGCGGGAGTTGGTTTCAGTAGCTTGGGGCGAGCAGTTGGAGTGGAGCAGGGGAGAAGGAGACACAATGAGATGAGGGGAGTCCATGTCTGGACAGATGATAGCTCTTTCTCGATCCAAGCCTGCATTAAATGCTACCTGCAGTCTGTCATGAGATCGGCTCAGAGTGGTGTGGGGTGAAGCGCCAATGGCCAAGTGGTCCGTCCTCTCGCCGCCATCCATTCTATTCTTCATAAATTACATTGAATGTCACCCGCATCCAGGTGTGTAAAAAACATTATTAAAACATTTAAATAGATTTAATAAAAGTTTAATATAATATCAATGGTACATTATTTTACGTATTTATAATGTCTTATTTATATATTAATTTATCTATTAAAATATGTTAATTATGGTTGACTATTGTTGATATGGTCAACAAGAGTCACTATGTTATCATTAACTATTGTTGACATGATCAACTATGGTCAGCATGGGCATCATAGTCAATAATAGTCAACATGACTACCATGGTGAACCATAGTTTCCAAGGACATTATGGCCTATTATCAACCATAGTGAAATATATTGAACCATGGGGACGACCATTGTTGACCATGCATGCTTATAGTGGATGGTCACAATTAGCCATACTCAAACCATAGTTGAGCATCAACAACCACCATTTCAATGGTAAACATAATGAAATCATGACCAACTATAGAGACACAATAGTCGAAATATGGTCAAGCACAGTCAAACCATGGTCAACTAAGAGACACCATAGTTGAAATATTGCCAAGCGCAATCAAACCATGGTCAACTATAGTCAACCATTTTAATTATGGTTGACAATAGTCAAACCTTAGTCAAATAATGGTGATTTATATGCAAACCATGTTCAGTGATTGCCAATCACAATCAACTATAGTCACCCATAGTAAAACCATGGTCAACAATTGTCATACAATCGTTAACCATAATCATATGAAAATTAACCATAATATGAAAATAAAATATTGTCAACCATCGTCAACCATGGTCCAATGTCACATTGTTACAAATATTGTCTCAATATGAAAATCAACCATGGTCAAAAATAGTCCAACGTTGCATTGTGACAAAGATTGTCTCAATATGAAAATCAATCGTGGTCCAACATCACATTTTTAGGGGGATATTTTCTTCCCACCGGGTTTTCCCTTTTCAGCTCAATCTTCTCATACTGCATATTTCATATTTCTTGTACATATGTACCTAACATGGTTGAGGATTGTTAGGACTCATTCACTAGCATACTCATCGATTGTGCTTCACGGAGATGTTAGGGTACATTTTACTCAATAGTTCATTAGGACCTCATTATACCTACACTTTGGCCATCACTAGACCGTCTTCCACATATTATTAGGGGCACATATGAGGAATTTTCATTCATCACTATACATTCCCTATCATTTGGAAATTTTTCTATTGTTAGGGTTTTCTATTTTTAGTAGGTCTTCTTCTTGTTGGGGTTACCACCTAGGATGACATGTAGGATGACACAGCTATTTTCACTCCATAAATTTGTACGACCTCAGGCATAGGGATTTTTAGAGTGAATACACACTTTCTCATTACTTTTTAGCAATTAACCACCACTTTTCTCTTTCCTCTATTTTTTTAAGTTGACTTTTAATACTAATTTTGGAGTTTAAATGAGTTTAAGATGTTAGTTTTCGTATATAAGAGTTATTAATTAGTTCTAACTAATTTATAACTCCTCTTACTTTCATTTTAGGATATTTTCCTAATTTTAGTTATGTAGTCTAATCTTGACTCATTTTTCAACTAGAGAAAGTGCTTTTAAGTAAAACTAATTGCATACACATAGAATCCCAACCTAGTTAGAGTTTGTTGGCCTCTTCAAGAGTTTATATATTGTATTCATGTTCAACAACAAGATATCACCGTTAACAACTCATCCTCTGAATTCAAATTTTCTTTTTTGTTACTTGGTGAATTTTCTGACCATTTTTCTTTATCCTCTCTTGTTTTGCAAGGAGCTAATCTATTATATTTTTCTCTATCCTCTCTTGTTTTGCAAGGAGCTGGTTTAGTATTTTCTCACATCAAGATTTTGTACCTATGATCAAAATTATGTACCTATGATCAAAATTCTACAAAATTGTCTTGTGATATATGATCTATTTTAGACATAGATGGACAAGCAGGAGCTACATTTAGTTATTAATGTTAAAATAAAATTGCATTTAGTTACTAATGCATAGAAAAATGGTATAATTGAAATAAAAATCATTTCAACAATTAAAAACTATTTATAATTGAAATAAAAATCATTTCGAACATTAAAAACTATAATATAAACATTAATATACTTCTATAAATTATACGCTCTTTTAAGAAAAAAAACATATTTCTTTCCTAAACATATTGTTCAACAACCAACTGATTGATCATATATTCGTAATTTAAAATAAAATTTTAAAAAATTAAATAACTAAAACATGAAATAATTTTACCCAACTATAATTTACTCTAATCTTATTTCTTAATACATAAATTCCATAAATAAGATATATGATTATTTTTTGGCCTTAATCATCGGGAAAAGTTTCAGATAAAGTATGATCATGTTTGCATTTATAATCATACTTCTAAAATATTAATAGATGCCATGATGTGCTCCTCTATGCAACAAATTCTTTTTATTCCCTTTTCAGAAATCCCTACGTAGTCTTTTTCATTAACAGAGAAAAAGTAGACATAATTTGACACTGTCACTAATAAATTATGATAGGGTCTCATATTCTTGAATCTCATCATGTATGTAGTCAGCGAAATCATAATTAGCATTCACGAACCGAACCAAATACGCAGCAACCCAAATGCAATTGCGGCCTCTTCGTCTTCTTCACTGGCCTTGCACAGCACTTTGATTGGGATCCTGCACCGCACTCTCCATCTTTTCGACCTTCTCATTATCAAACTTGACCCACTGGCAGCCGCTGTGAACCCTGTAATGCCCATAATTCACCATACCCCCTACATGCACCACAACAGCAAATAAACTCAACTCCATGGGAGAAGCCACACGATAACACAACTTCTTCAATCCCTGAACCTCGCCGTCGTGTGTGTATTTGAAACGTTTCAGCAGAATTGATCCTCAATCTTTTCTTGGCTTCTTGAAAATGACAACACATGTCACACCAGTTTCTCCGCAGAGCTGAATGCCTTCAGACAGCCTGAGAGAGAAGATTTTTGTTGTATCTCCACGCTCACATCCATGAATGGCTCTTCTCTGCTTGCAAGACAAGCAGCGAGTTTCGTTTGTGAAAGTACCTCCGAATATCTCACGTATTGCACGCTTGGGTTGGCGAGAAAAAGTCTGCGTGTTATTCGATATTCTGATCTCTGGGTCGAGATCATTCAAAAGAAATATAAAAAACTCATGGCGATGAACATGAAAATCGACATATGTATAACATGCATTTGTCAATGGATTCATGTCATGGTTAGTAGCTTGTGTGCAGGTTCAGCGGTGTTATATACCATGCAAATGTAGGTCAAGATTATGTTATGCCCCCACCCAAAAGCACACGATGTCTCTCTCCCACATGCACCATGGGGAAAGGTGCAGGTAGCCGGGTTGATTTAACAATAATTAGCTTTTGATAATTATTTTGAAGTAAAGCATTTCTTTACTTCTAAATGACCAGCAAACATTTTCCTTCCAATATTGTTTCATTTGGTGGGTGAGCTCAAACATCTTTCACATTAGCACTTTCATGATGGAGATTTTAAATTTTCATTATCACTTTATTGGATTGAAACTTAATTATTAGGAAAATTAGATGGAGAATGTAATGTAATTTTATTATTAGGAAATTTTTATTATCACTTTATTGGATTGAAACTTAATTATTAGGAAAATTAGATGGAGAATGTAATGTAATTTTATTATTAGGAAATTTTTATTATCACTTTATTGGATTGAAACTTAATTATTAGGAAAATTAGATGGAGAATGTAATGTAATTTTATTATTAGGAAATTTTTATTATCACTTTATTGGATTGAAACTTAATTATTAGGAAAATTAGATGGAGAATGTAATGTAATTTTATTATTAGGAAATTTTTATTATCACTTTATTGGATTGAAACTTAATTATTAGGAAAATTAGATGGAGAATGTAATGTAATTTTATTATTAGGAAATTTTTATTATCACTTTATTGGATTGAAACTTAATTATTAGGAAAATTAGATGGAGAATGTAATGTAATTTTATTATTAGTAAATTTAGATGGAGAATGAGTAATGTGAACTTTATTATTAAGAAATTTAGATGGAGAATGAGTAACGTAAGTTGGTTGGGGTTATTAGGAAATTTAGTTGGTTGGGTCACGGAAATTGTATATTATTAATTTGGAAAATCCAAAAAAGTAGGAAAGTTGGTAAGTTTCATTTATGTAAATTGGTCGTACTAGTCCCTTGACTTCAACTAATGAATCTAACCACTCACCACTAGCTAATTGTAACAAGATATGTGAACATAATTACACCTCTAACATGGATCGATTTGGTTCTTGAAGTTTCGATAGGATTGTAAGTGGAGAAATAGCAGTTGACAAGGTGTACACCATTTGGGGTCATATTATAATAGGGAAGCCACTAGGCCTAAGACAACCTAGGATGCTTAATACTCAACTTTACCTATCTTATGTTGGGAAAGATAGAGTGCTACATGGATCTTCAATTTACATCTCAATGTCTATTGCTCAAAAAACTAGGTACATTTGTTTGACAATGCAATACATATTGGAATTATAGGTCATGGCTAGAGGTCATGGAAGGATCATAGACAAGTTGACATAATACATATCTCTTAGCTTCATCCACCAAACCCTTCCATGAAGTTCCCCACTAATAGAAGTAGGGAAGGTACTTCCTTAGGGGTGCCAAAAAATGTGGCATGGGAGGTCATGGAGAAACTCACCAATCACTATGTACCTATCATCAATTGGAATAATTTTTATATAACATACTTTTTTCGATCCACCTTTGTAGTAGTAATACTAAGACATATGTACCATGAAATTTATCATAATACCTTCAACGCTATTTGTGGGAGAAATTAAATTTGTGGGAGAAAATAAAATTTAAAATATTTGTTGTGCTCTATATCTTCAATTATTACAAACTAGTTTTCACATATATAATTTGTAAATTCTCAACCTTTTTGTTTCATCTGATATTTGTGGAAATGTTGAAATGATTTTAACAAATTCTAGGGAACATATTGATTCATATCTATCCAAATATCGGGCTTATACTTAAGCAGTATGAGCAACAACTATAAGAATAAGTAATATGGAATGCTAACAAAATACTTCTGAATTGTTTGGGTGGTAAGAGATTGTATTTTCCTAAGAAAAGGTAATAGTTTATCCATCAATAGCAGTGGAAAAGATGATAGTTATTCATTATTATATTGATCTTAAACCAATGAATGCATCAACTGAAATAGAAGTAGTTGATTAGAGGACTGACTTTATGTATTTACAACATCTGAGCAAAAAAAGGGATGGAAGAAACACCTTAACTAGTAGAAATAGTGGAAACCACCTACATTTAGGTAATAAGAAGTCTACAACACTGAGTGATGTATCATAATGTAGTGGCTCTTTTCCTCTTCAATGAATAAATTCAATATCGAGTTTGACATCAACTGGATTTCAACATAATTAGAACTATCTCTTACTTTGACTAACTAATGATTTTTTCACCACCTTTATATGCCCACTCATTTGATGTCTTTACACCCATGTCCACTACAAGTGATTCCTTCACTTAGTCAACTATCTCCATTTCTAATTAAATTGCAAATTTGCATAAGTGGGTCAAGTTTATCATCTTGAGTAGCTAGAACTAGATTTATAACAACATGAGGCAGTGATGCTATTGAAATTGGTACTTTCTTCATTGGGTTGAAATTGATGAAACAAATTTGGGTGGGAGTGTATGGAAAGCACGCTACATTGTCTTATGATAAATTTGTTGGGGTACATTACACTCAGTACTTCATCACAACCTCAATGGGACATACAATAGTGCCATCATTAGAACCTCTTCCATATGTTATTAGTTGCACATATGGCCATTTCATTCATTACTAGACATTCCCTATCATTTAGAAACTTTTCTATTTTTAAAAGGTCTATTTGTAATAGACCTGCCACCTAGGATAACATATGCCTTTGACTAGACACTAGTTGGAAGACTACATTTAGTTACTAATGATCAATGAGAGCTACATTTAGGAAAAATATTTTAATTGAAATAAAAATCATCTCAAACTTTGAAAACCATAATCTAAACATTAATATGCTCTTATAAATCATACACTCTTTTAGGAAAGAAAAAAAACATTTCATTATATAAACATGCTGCTCAACAATCTCACTTTTTAATCATAAATAAAATTAAAATTAAAAAGAAATTGATATGAAAGATTTAAATTTTATTATAAAACATATGTTCTTATAAATGATACACATTTTTAGAAGGAAAAAATACACTTCATTGTATAAATATGTTGCTAGACAATCTCATTGGTTAATCATAAATTCATAGTTAAAAAAAATAAAAATTAAATTAAACAAGTCATGATTTAAAATGAAATTAAAATAAATTGAATCATTTAAACGTATTTCCATTTATCTTTTTATCAATGGTAAAAATTTTGGATAAATAAAATAAAAAAATAGCTTTTAAAATAGAATAGGCCGTGCCAAACTATAATTCTTTTCAAAATCAAAATATTTTATTTTATTTTTTATTTAATAATATTTTTTAAATTAAAATTAATACTTTATAATATATAAGAAGATTCTTCACCATAAATATTATAAATATTTACTCTAACTTTAATATTAATATTGTTAACTTGTGAATAGTCTTTATTGAAATAAAATTATTTCCACCACCTCCATCATCAAACTTCAGCCACGGGCGGATTTCCACCACCTCCATCATCAAACTTCAGCCACGGGCGGCTGCTGTTAACTAGAGCAATGTAATGCCAATAATTCACCCTGGCCCCACGTGCACCACAACGGCAAATAAAGAGTACAGTGGATCCTGTGCATCTTCATCTGCACGACTTTTAACAGGCAATCTCAACTCCATGGGGAAAACCACACGATAACAGATCTTCTTCAATCCCACCACTTCACCATGCTGTGTGTATTTGAAACGTTTCAGCTGGCAAACAAGAACTTCAGGTGCAGAATTGATCCTCAGCCTTTTCTCGGCTTCTCGAAAATGACAGGACTTGTCACACCAGTACTTGTTTTTCCCAGCCAGTTTCTCCGCAGCGCTGAATGCATTCAGACAGCTTGAGAGAGAAGAATTTTGTTGTATCTCCACGCTCACATCCATGAATGGCTCTTCTCTGCATGTCACACTCTCGCAACACAAGCAGCGAGTCTCGTTTGTGAAAGTACCTCCAAATATCTCACGAATACTCTGCGTGTTATTCCATATTGTGATCTGTTGGTGGACATTATTCAAAAGAAATATCAAAAATTCATGTGCATCTTGCTGGGATTCACTACAACCGAAAATCTCGTTCTCTTCCATCATCACCAACTCTACAAAATGTCGAGAAGAAACGTGGGGTGCTTTCCTGGAGTTCATGTGATAGAATAAATCTGCCAAGCACGTTACTACACTATTCTTCTCACATAACTCCCTCCATATTCACAATAATATTGGAGTTACACTATTCTTCTCATCATAACTCCGTCCATATTCACAATAATATTGGAGTAACTTATTTCTGGAAGGAGAACAGAAATAGAGAACCTGAATAATGCTGTTACAGTAACAGATATTCCCCAAGTTCTGGAGACCAACGTACCCATTTTCATCGTTTGTAGGGAAAAAACCTGAAATCATATAATGGGCGTATTTCAATGCCTTTCAATCCCAAATTGAATAGATGTATCAAAACATTTATCAGAATCATCATAATTGTAGAATTGAGGCTTCTGTGACCAGTCATTTTTATAATAAGAGCTTCAGCGTAAATCACATCTTTGTCGACGCGTTTTGAACCAACCAGTGTGGTTCATCGTCAGGACACGTTGAAGATCCAATCCAGCATAGCTTGTTAAATAGTATGTGCAGAGACTCCAACGGCTATATTGCCAACGTCCAAATTTAACGTAATGACCAAAGTCAAACCAAAAATAATCTTGTTAAATTTTTTTAATTATTATTATTCTCCGACAAAAATTAAATTTGGTACAATTATATAATAAATTATTCATATGTTACTTGTACTTTTATATACATATATATATATATATTCAACAACCTAACTAATCCATATTAAATTAATAATATTGATATACCATATATTTATTTAATTAATATATTATTTTTATTATAATTTTCATTTAAACCTAATGGTCCAATTGACCCTTAAATTAATTATTTAATAATTATATTTATTAACTAATTAAATAATTTATTATTCCAATAATAATACTACAAATAATCTTCTAGATATATTAAATTACTGTTGTTCTAAGAAATTGGTTAAAAAAGGTAAATACTATAACTAAATAATTATTTATAAAAGTATATATATGTACCAAAAAACGAAAGTTGGTACCTATATATTTATCTAAGGTCCATTTGCCAAAGTATAATTAATCCAATTTATTATGTTTATTTAATAATTATATAATTATATATAATGCTATAATTTATTAACTTATTTAAAAATAATGCTTTCCATATAGATTATACTATTATATGTATTAATTTTAAAATTAATTCAATGGAAAAAAAACTAAATTAGGTAAAAGAATCAATTGATGGTTAGATTTAAGAATTAATTATTGATTAAATTATTTTATATAATAATAATATATATATATATATATATATATAATATATATATATATATAATATAAGATCCTAATAATACTCGATGGTTTTACAAGTAGTATAAATATTATATACTAAAATGCCATATATTAAATTAAGAAAAAAAAAATGCTATTAGGCCTAGGTCTTTCTCATTAATTGAAAATTTATTAGATTATTATTTAATAATAAAACCTATATAGGAATAAATTATCGAATTATTATTTGCTTAAAAGATATTATTTATATTGTTGTTATTATTCATACTATTAGAATTAATTAATAATTAA